>JBCEWC010009362.1:0-18834 GCA_038996855.1 Solanum aculeatissimum
ATTTTTCCTTTTTACAACATAGTCAACTAACAAGCTTCGCCCAATATGTATGTCATGCCTTCACACCAAACATAATCGAGTATCAAGAAGGACCGAAGCCCTATATCAAAAAGGGTGAAAACCCAAAAATCAAGAGAATCAAGATCCATATTAAAAGTGGCTTTCTAGTTCGTGCTTAAAATGGACCACTTCCATATTTAGGACGAACCAAAAATACACCGTCAAGATGACAATTGATCCGAGCAAGAGGCATTCCAATAGTGACAATGTCATAGCAACAAGAAGGACAAAGTCCACAAGGATGTCAAGTGATCCAGCAATCCATACAAATAGGTGAATTAAGCAAGTGTCTTGTAAGTCTCAAAAGATATCACCACAACAGAATAAAATGACAAGAACATAGATAAGATACCATGGAAATCTTCAAATGTACCAGCAGGTAACAAGAGAAAGAGAACAAGTTTTTTTACACGAACCTTAACCTTTAGCACACAACGACCCTACCGAGTTCAAGTCGTGGACCAACACGACATCCGTTTCTTCAAATAATTCCTTTAAGATTGTACAAGAGTGTAAGCACCTTAATACTCAATTCAAATGATCATTTAATATTCAGCACTTTCAACGGGTAAAAACTAACAATATAGATACCAAAAGTGAGCCCCATTTTTCCAAATCACACCTTTCTGGGAAGCTCGACTTCCTTGCATTGTAACTAGATTTTGAATTGGTAAATGGAAAAACAAGGTTTTTCAGTATATATAAAAGTTGTAGGTATATGAAGTTAGGTTGCAAACAATCAAGAATCACTACAAAATACCTTTTGTACAAGAATTTATAATCGGAACATTAACAGGCACACACAAAGAATTTCTAAGTCAAGAATCTGGACAAAACTTGTCCTAAATTGCATCCACTTTTTTGAATCCATAACTACCAAATTTGATCACAAAATGAACATAAGATTTGTATATACATGTCTTGGGGTTTAAAGTAACCAATAAACATCGAAATATACAACTCACACATTAATATATGCTTAAAATACTAACAACAGTACTTAGAAGGCTTCTCAAACAGAAAGACTGGCCAGAAGCTTTCTCTATGTTGCGTCCGCTTTTACAGTACCATAAGAACATATTCATAATTTCACATAAACATAAAAGTTGTACGTATGTGAATTATATTTCCAAAACATATTTACACACTAAAACTTCAGCTATATACAAAGATATATTACACAATTACTAAAAACTACACAGTTTTAAGACAAAATTTAGCTACTTACCAAAGGGTGGAGATTTCTTGATATTTTTCTCAAAGGGACTAGTTCTTTTTCATGATTTCTTTGATGTATATCCGTATGAGGGAGTTTATAAGGTTACAAAATAGTCTTGTAACCGACTTACCTTAGAGGGGATTATATATATATATATATATAAATTAAGTTAATGGCTGCCCAAGAAATGGTGGCTGCCCAAAACTCCTTTTTCCAATCCTTTTCTTTACTCTTCACACCTTAATATTATATTATGATGGCTTGTATAATATATAAGGTTTCTTAAAAGGTAAACCAAATTATACTAATACCACCCCTCCCCTTTTCCTTTTCGACGATTCAAGAAAATCAATTCCTTTAACGACACAAATTCGAGTCAAAGAGTTATGAAGTAGGGGTTGATTTTATCTCAACGGAATACCCTTTTGAAAGTGCGTATATGATTTAATAGTAAGGGCGTTACAACAAACATATCCAAATACGGCTTGAAGATTCTATTCATCAAGTCCATGAAAGCGGCGAGGGCATTTGTTAGTCCAAATGACATAACCAAGAATTCAAAGTGACCATATCGAGTTCTAAATGCCATATTTGGGATGTCATCTTCCTTTATCCTCAATTGGTGATATCCGGACCAAAGATCAATCTTAGAGAAATAGCTTGCACAAAGTAGTTGATCAAATAAATCATTGATCCTTGGAAGTTGATACTTGTTTTTGATAGTTACCTTATTCAATTGCTGATAGTCGACACACATCCGAAGTGAACCATCCTTATTCCTTACAAACAATATGAGAGCACCCCATGAGGACACACTAGGCCTTATGAACCCTTTGTCAAGCAAATTCTTTAATTGTTCCTTCAATTCTTTCAACTCCGTCGGGGCCATTTGATATAGAGGTATAGCAATAGGTTGGGTGTTAGGTAAAAGATCAATACCAAAGTCAACTTTCCTTACGAGAGAAATACCAGGAAAATCATCAGGGAAGACATCAAGAAACTCATAACTATAGGAACCAATCAAGAGAAAGAACATTGGACTCAACATCCGTGACTGGGATAACATGATATATGCAACCTCTGGAAATCATTTTCATAGCCTTCATATAAGAAACAACCTTTCCTTTAAACACCAAATTTGTTCTCCTCCCTTGAAGGATAGGTTCATTAGGAACTTGGAAGCTGATCCTATGGGTTCTACAATCAATAAATGCATAGGATGTATGCAACCAATACATACCAAGAATAACATCACAATCGGTCATATCAAGCTCAACGAGATCATATGAGGAAATGTTATGAAAGAATAACATAGGACAATTTCTATAACTTTCTTGGCTAGGATCGACTTATCAATTAGAGTATAGACCGAATAAGGTTCTACAAGACTTCCGGAGACACATCACAATTTATGGCAAGGTAAGGAATAACAAATGACATATTAGCACCAAGGTCAAGAAAAATATACACAACATGACCAAAGACTCTTAACATATCGGTAAACACATCGAGAGACTCCTCAACCTCTTGCAAAACATGCAATGCATAGAACTAATTACCATGTGGACAATCACCTTGCGCTTGGGCAACTTGTTGCACTTTCCCTTTTTGAGCTACTTGACCTTGTAGATGCCTTTCTTTACCTTTATTAGAAATATTAGGACACTCAATAATATTTTGTCCCATCTTTACACAACCAAAGCAAGAATTAGTACCTCTCAAGTATTCACTAATATGGCTCCTCCCACACTTTGGGACACCTAGGAGGAGGAGCACCACCCTTCTTAACCTTACCTTGAGCCTTAGGGTTAGACACCCTCCCTTTATCAAACCTTTGTGAAACACCTTTGGACGACCCTTGTCTTTGTTAGAAGCATCCACCACTAGACTTGGAATATAAAAATGCACCACCATAATGTGCCCTCTTATACTCCCTCATCCTTATCTTTTAAAGTTTCTTATTCTTCACTTGTTCGACATAGGGCATGAGTCGCGAAATATCAATATCTTTAATGAGCATCACAACCTTACACTCCATCTTCACCAAGTCGGATACACCTAAAGTGAAGTTGTTCATACGATCCCTAGAGTTAGCCACCAAGGAAGGAGCGTACTTGGATAATTATTTGAACTTGAGGGCATACTCCCTCACACTCATACCATCTTGCCTCAAATTCATGAACTCCATCACCTTGGCTTCCCTTAGTTTAAGTGGGAAGAAACAATCAAGGAAAGTGGTCTTAAATATCTCCTAATCAATAACACATTTTTCATCTCTTTCAGACTTCCATTGAGTAAACCAAACATAAGTAACTCCCTTAAGTTGATAAGCCACCAATTCAGCCTTCTCCTCAGAAGATACCCCCATAATCTCCACAACCATGTAGACCTTATTAATGAACTCTTATGGATCCTCCTCCACCTTGGAATATGAAACTACGAGGCATTCATCCTAGCAAAATCTCTTATACTCAAACTCAGGGCCGGATTCTTTGAAGAAGCAATGACTTAGGCCAATATTGTAATCACGACACTAAAATCATCATTAATAACTTGTACACTTGAGGAAGGTGAGGATCCAAAGGAACTAGGTCCTCATTAGCATTATCTCTCTTAGGCAATTGAGCTCATCGTGGAGCTATTTTTTGAAAATATCAAAGTACAAACATTAAGATATAGGGGTTTTGATGGCATAACATAGATCACAAATGAAGCGGAGATTTGTTAGATGCCTCATAGCTCTCACTCATGGGTGTGGCACACTTCACATTGATGAACAAGTCTTTACTAGGCATGACATGTTGGACTCCCTAGGATGCTTTCAAACCTTGTTCTTTGTTACCACTTTTGTCATGATCCAAACCTAGGGCCTAGCCATGACACGACAAAGATGAGTATGTCACAATCTAGACGACCACAAGCATTTAGAACAGAGATAGATAATCATAACTGTAATATAGGTATCCAAAAAAACTAAAGGCATCTGAACCATATCCAGCCCAAAACAAGCTCATAATGTAGCACACAGTCAACCATAAACTCCCGCTATAATATCTTAGTAACCTCAGGTTATATCATCATATAGACAGCGTCATACTCAGTAGACATACCTATCACACAACATAATCCCATATCTAACCTTTACCAGGTTTTTTTGTAGTGTGGTGATGCCAAAACGCGACTATTAACAAAACTACAACTAACAAAGTCATCAACATAGGGATTATTGTCCCATATCATAATATACTACACACACAGAGCATAATCAGCCTTCTACAATATATACTTAGCAAACCATCTTATAAATATGACACTCCCACACAGTTCAACTCAAACATGTATATATTTTAGCTCTATCTAAGGTTTAAAGAAGCCTAGCCTACCAGGAAGGTGGTTCCTCACACTTCTGGTTAGTCCGCCTGAGCTTCCCCCTCCTGATCACCTCCAGACACTACTTAGCATTCAAATATGAACCACAAGGTCATTTATAAAATCTCAAGAAATGGGTGAAATTAAATCAATTGCACCTAAAATGGGGAAAAATAGGGCCCATGTCAAAAATACTAAACTAGCCCCTGCAAATAATCTCTACATCACCAGAGTCTATAGATAGTAATTGAGTACAAAATGGATCTCAGAAGACACAGAAATGGCTTAAAATGATATTATATTTCTTATTAGAAAACAATTGTATATAAAGCTTCTTGGTCAAATTCTATAAAAATACAGTCAAATTATCATAATCAAAATATACCATTGCATTCCTCTCGAAAAATAGAATAATTTAAACTTAAATTTTACATAATTCTACTAAGAATCAATCGAGATATCACAATGTAAAGTTTTCACACTTTTTTGACACATAATTAGTGAAAATTTAGAATTTTACCTTGAAATATGCATCAACACTAGAATCTGATACCTCCATAATGTTCCTCGTGAAACTCCATATAACGTAACCTTTTGAATCACTAAAATTTGAGTTTCAAAATGAAAGTTACAAAGGAGCAGGGGGGGGGGGGGTGTAAAGGCTATCACGACCAGCCTTGTATAGGCTGGCACTACCTCATGCCTAAGCCTGCGCGAATGCGGGCTCCTTGCCACGTACGCAAGACTTGGCATGTGCTAGGCCTCCATGAATGTGTGCTTGTGGTAGGCCTAGGCATATGCAATCATGCCCCTAGCAGTGCAAATGCGGGATACTAGTGCCCTTGTCTTCCATGGACGCGCCATTCCCTTCGCGAATGAGGAGGGTTGTCCTTCTGTTGTTTGCACCAGCTTTTCTTGAAACTTTTTCGGGGCATTCCCAGCCCGTCCAGTGTCCATCGTATGCAAATAAAATAGTACAACCACATGAATTTTGATATGCTGGATCCAACAATGCGGTCTAAATTTCCAACAGAGCATTCTACGGAAAAGTGAGGGTGTCACTTCTTTCCAGCTAATTTTAGTTAAAAGAACTGAGGGGGTCAAAACACACCCAAAAGCCCCTCCATTTGATGAAATGTCATTTTAGTCTATATTCGATATTTTGGTGCTGACTATACCATCAAATTCCCGTTCTGAGCACTTTTAGCTAGGTGTTTATGGAAAATCACTTTTTATCTTTCGGTTGAAATAATTTTGCAAATTTTGACTTAAATCCACACTGGGACCCTCAAATTCTAGACCAACCATGCTCCTAACCTAATTCATCCATTTCAAAACTAATGGAACCATCAAAATTTCATTTTGAGGCCGTTTGCTAGGACTTTAGCAGAAAACTCATTTTTACAATTATAACTTTCCATTAACTCAAAATTCCATATGAATCACAACCAACTCAACCCATAACCTTCCCAACAAGTCACAAATGGCCCGAGGTTACCTTACACATGCTCAAATCAACAGAATAACTATAGAAACAACAAAATGATCTAGAGGGTCGTTACAATTGATATATTGAACTCAATAAAAGAAGAATTAATTCAATTAGGATGCAAATATCAAATTTTTACCTAAATCAATGCTAATTCAAAATACAAACTTAGATGTGGAACATGTGGATGAACACAATCCAATGCTATGATAATCTTACATACCTAGAAAGATCAAAACCTGACTTATAATGATTAAACCTTGATACAATTGCTTGAAAACTAGCTCTTTCTCCTCTTAAATTAGTTCTCAAATTAATCTAAATGATTATGAGGATATGGTTCCATTGGATCTACACATGGGTCTTATTTTAATTCCAAAACTCCTTGGTTTGATTAGAAAAAGACCAAAAAAGATTAAATTATTCTTCATTAAAACTTACAGTAATAGTTGCGAAACCCTATCTAAAGGTTGTAGTCTTGTCTATGGCTCATAGAAAGATATCATAGTTTCTAGGAAAAACATGCCTAAGCCTACGAAACTTCCTTATACAGATCATAGTCCCATTGACGGGTCATAATAAGCTTCTTCATGGGTTGTCAGACTGAACTTTGAAATATCAATCACTAGTTGAGGTTTGAATTACATGTCGCAGACCCTATCTATAGACCTCAGTGACTTAACAAAGCACTGGACTACGATACTATGTCTATAGCTTATAGAAATTTCTATGGCTCATGGACCTAGTTTTGTGGAACCTAGGAAATTTTGCACCCTCTTTGATCCTTATCTATGAGCACTATTTACAATTTGTAGTAACATCTACAGACTATAGAGTTGGTTTGTAGAGTGAGACCAAAAGTGAAAGATTTTATAAGTATGGAAGCCAACCACGAGACCTCATCTATGGACCGTAGAAACATCTATGGCTCATAGAAGTGCCCTCGTGGTCACTGATAGTGACATAATGTTTCTCATATTCTTCTGAGATTTGGGACTTTTCAAGTTAGTATATTTTAAGAGTTTGATAATATATCCCTCTCAAGATTATTCATCTTTGAATGATGATTAAACTAGGAGAGACATCAAGAATTAATACCCTCAAGACATCAAATACTTAGAAACTCGAATACTCAAATACTAAAATATCAAGAATGGACATCAACTCAAACTTTTTAATAGGAATAAGAGTACTACCTTCAACATCATCACTAGTAGGCATAAATAGGTTGGTATGTTTATCCTTCATATCTTCCTTAACCTCCTATATATATTTTTTAATGATTCGATTCCTCCATAAAACTTTGACAAATACAACCTCATTGGTCCTCAATTTACGAACTTGGCAATTAAGGAATCAGACTAAAATCTCCTAATATGACAAATTATCACAGACCCCAACACTCTCAATTGGAACTGCCAATGTAGGATTTGTCTAACACTTTTTCAACATCAAAATATGGAATACGGTATAAATGGAGGCTAAATTTGAGGATAACTCTAACTCATAGGTTACACTCTTGACTCACATGATAATCTGATAGGGACCAATGTAACGCAAACTAAGCTTTCCCTTCTTTCCAAATCTCATGATGCTCTTCATGGTTCAAACCTTCAAATGTACCCAATCACTCACCTCAAACTCCAAATCTCTTTGTCTAATATTAGTGGAGGGCTTTTGGTGACTTTGCATAGTTTTCAACCTTTCTATAGTGATTTTCACCCTCTCTGTATCTTGATGAACTATGTCAGGTTCAATAAACTCAGCTTCAACTTCAAACTACCTAATTGGTAATCTATATCTCCTATCATAAAATGCTTGATAATTAGCCATTTGAATGCTCGAATGATAACTATTATTATATATGAACTTGAAAAGAGGAAAATGGTCATCTCAATTACCTTTAATGTCAATGATATAGGCTCTCAACATATCTTCTAATGTCTAAAATATGCATTATGCGTTGCCATCTGTGTTCAAATGAAAAACAGTGCTAAGATTCACCTTCAAACCCAATCTTTTCTGAAATGATCTCCAAAACCTAGGTGATACATTTAGCTCCTCTATTTGAGATGGTAGATAAGGAAACTACATGAAGTATGACAATATCTTGAGTATATAATCTGTCATAATCCTCTGCAGTGTTCATCATCTAAACAACCATGAAGTGGGTTGATTTAGTCATTATATCCATAATCACTCAAATTGAATCATGTTGCTTGCGAGACTGGGGTAAACCTGTGATGAAATCCATGTTGATAATCTCCCACTTTCATTTAGAAACCTCTATTTTTTATGCTAAACCACGTAGACTTTGGTTCTTTACTTTGACTTGTTGGTAATCAGGACACTTCGAAACATAATCTGTGATATCCCTATTTGTACCACTCCATTTGTACACCTTTTGCTAGTCATGATACCTTTTTATAGAACCTGCATGAATTTAATATATAAAATTATAGGATTTTTCCATGGTTCTATCTCTGAGGTCATCCACCTTTAGAACACACAATCTACCTTGATACCTCAACACACTATCTCCTATATGTTTTTGCGAAACCATAACATTTTGCTTATGCATATCTTCCTTATGTTGTAATAGAACATGATATGGTCTTGATTCTCCTTTACCTCTACTATAAGAGATGATTCTGAGCTATTTTACACAATAACTCCACCATCATTAAAACCAACAAATTAGACTCCCAATCGTGTAAGTCTATGCACATTCTTTGCTAGTTGATTTTCTCCTCTTCAAGGTGTGTAGTACTACCTATGTAGTACTACCCAAGGATATTCTACTAAATCTGTCAACAATAACATTTGCCTTGTCTGAGTGGTAATGAAAGCTTATGTATTAATCCTTGATAAACTCAAGCCATCTTTTTTTGCCTCAAGTTTAACTCCTTCTTATTGAAAATGTATTGCAAGCACTTATTAATTAGTAAACACATCTATATGTACCCTATACAAATAGTGACACCAAATTTTGAGAGAAAGTACTACCACTTCTAACTCGTGATTGTGAATGGGATAATTCATTGCATTGCTCTTAAGTTTCCTAGAAGCACGAGCTATAAGCTTACCTTTCTGGACCAACATACACTCCAAACTAACTCTGGAAGTATCATAATAGATAATAAATGCATCAATTCCCTCGAGTAGAGACAATATTGTCACAATAGTCAATCTAGTTTTCAACTCTTAGAAACCTTTCTCACAAGCATCTAAGCATTGAAACACAACCTTTTTCTGAGTGAAATTAGTCAATGGGTTTGGTATAGATGAAAATCTGTCAACAAACCATCGATAGTAATCGACCAAACACAAGAAGGTCCTTATGTCAATTGGAGTAGTAGGTCTTGGCCACTACTTCAATGCCTCAATTTTATGAGTATCAATCCTAATACCTTCACTCGATACGATGTGACCTAACAATGCTATTTATCAAATTAACACTTAGAGAACTTAGTATATAACTCTATGTCCTTGAGTGTCTAGAGAACAATTTAGAGATGGTTGGTATGCTCTTGCTTATTTTTGTAGTAGACCAATATGTCATCAATTATAACAATGACAAACGTGTCCAAGTATGGCTTGAATACTCATTTTATAAGGTCCATAAAAGCTACAGTTACATTAGTCAAACTAAAAAACATAACAAGAAACTTAAAGTGATCATAATCGATTCAAAAGGCCATTTTCAAGATGCCATATTCCCTCACTTTCAATTGATGATATCCTGATCTAAGTTTTATCCTAGATAAGCATATGACACCCTAAAATTGGTAAAAGCGGTCATCTATTCTAGGAAGAGGATACTTATTCTTAATGGTGGCCTTATTCAATTGGAGATAGTTAATGCATATCCTAAGGGACCCATTTTTTCATATAAATAGGATGGAGTACCCTAAGGTGAGACACTCAACCTACTGAATCTATAATAGAAAAGATATTTCAATTCCTCTTTTAACCCTTTTAACTCAACAAAATCCATTCTATATAGCAGAATGGAGATAAGCTGTGTATCAAGAAGAACATCAATCTCAAAGTCTATCTCCTTATCAGGAGGGACTTTGGGTAGATCATCGACAAAGATTTTAGGAAACTCATTGAAAATAGGGACTGACTCAAAGATGGGGTCTCATTATCAACCTCTTTGACTTGGAGTATATGACATATACACCCTTTGGAGATCATAATTCTAGCTTTAAGGTAAGAAATAAAATGACTCTTAGGTATTAGGGGATTAGCCTTCCACTCTATGATAGGCTCATTAGGAAATTGACACTTGACAACTCGAATTCTACGGTCAACAATGGCATAGCAAGCATAAAGTTAGTCCATACCTAGAATGACATCAAAATCAACCATATCTAACTTAACCAGGTCAGCTATGGTATCTTTGTGATAGATGGAAATAGTATGATCCTTATAGACTTTTTTAGCAAGAATAAACTCACGAACAGGGGTAAAGACATTAAAAGGCTCAACAACACTCTTGAGAAGGATCTAACTTATTAGCTAAATAAAGAGTCACAAAAGACAACATCACACATGGAGCAAGTAAGGCATAAGAATCAAAAGAAAAAGACTCGAAAAATACAAGTCATAACATCAAGAAAATTTTCCAAATCTTACTAATTACCTATAGTATATAGATGGTTCATACCTCTGCATAAACCATTATTAGGAACTCTCTAATTGACTCGACCTTGTTTTCTTATAGAATAAGCCTAGGCCTTATTAACCCTATCATTCAATCTATCCATTAAACATTCATTTTGATAATGACATACTTGATGAAACTTGAAGAAAGAATTATAACCAATGTGAAACTCACCTATGTGAAGCTTACCACACATGACAAAGTGGCTTTCCTTTTGACCCCTAGGCCATATTCTTTTGTATCTGTGAATCTCGAGCCTTATAATTGTGTTGACCCTTTTAAGTAGGTGCATTTGTGAATGATGGTGCATAATTGTAACACCTTCTTGCTCATTCAACTTAGCCCTCTTGCTTAAGTTCTTATTTTAATCTTTTCTCTTATCGTCTTTTACCTATTGGATATACATCACAAGCCAAGAGATATTCATTGTTAGACATCATCAACATAGCCTTATGCTCTTTCTTCACATGCTTAATCAATCAAGACACAAACTTCCTCATCCTATCCTTCATATTGGAGACTATCTCTAGAAAATATCTGGAATAGGTCGGTGAACATAAAGTTGTATTCCATAACTATCTTTCTCTCTTGTTTTAGATTCACGAACTCCTTCACTTTGGATTTCCTTAACTCCCTAGGAAAGAAATGATCATGAAATGCTCCTTCAAACTATTTCAAGTTTCAAACTCTATATCTACACCATGATTCTCCTTTCATTGGTTGTACCAAATATGAGGCATATCCTTGAGTTCTTAGGAAACAAGCTCCACTCCCTCAGTCTTAGTACTATGCATAACTTTTAGAAATTTCTGCATCTCATCAATATAATTCTATGAATTCTGATCAACCTTGGACCCTGTGAAGATTAGCGGGTTCATCCTTAGGAAATCACTTATCTTCAAAAAGCTGATGTATCTTGGGAATTAGTATTATTAGTAGGAGCATTCTATTGGCTTTCCTAGACTGCTACTAATTAGGTGATCATAGCTATAGCTACCCTAAGCCTATCCTCGATAGTTGGAATAGTTTGACCTGCAAGCACTTGAGGAGCCTCATTAGTCCTTGTAGGTCATCCTTTAGTCCTTAAACCTATAGGTTCTTCTAGTATCTTGACCTCAAAGCTAGTGGTGCTTCTCTTATTGACATAATTCTTTGGATCCATTTTCTATAAATGCATAATGAACGAGTTCGAAAGAAACTTTTACAAAGTTATGCTCTATCAATTGAACTCAAAATATAATGAAGTAAAAAAATTTCTTAATGTTCCACAGCCTTTTGATTATAATTATGGTGCATTATAACACCCCCAGTTTTAGAAGTCTTGAGTATAGGAAAGTTGGTCTGAAATCTAACCTAAAGTCTAGTTTATAAGGAGAACTTAAGTCCCTTAAGTGCACATACAACCCGTAGGTTGGTCCAGAAAATATGAACTTCAGAAAAGGGAAAAAGTTTCCAATTGTGGGGTAAACCATGGACCAAGTGACGACATATAGATGGTTTCATAAGTGGGACTCCAAACATGAAGGAAATTTGGAGTTTACTGCAAGGTGACTTTCGTGATATCAGACGACCCGTGGAATAGGGTACGACCTGTAACAAGCATTCATCGATTTGGGTCTATCAAAGTCAGTATTTATGATCTCAGATGTGTTATCAAATGGAAGGGACTTACGACCTGTGGTTCGACTTATGGCCCATGATTGGGGTTTCGTATGTCAGATCCGATAGTTTTAATAAGGGGCAGTTTTGTTATTTTCATCCTTTATATTCCAAAACCATGTCATTTTGGGAACAAAAAAGGGGCCCTATATCAACCTTTTAGCCCTAATCCATTCATTCATTCCCTTATTCTTTACTCTTAAAACATTTAAAGGCAAAAAGAGGGGCTCTCAAGGCAGGGCAAGGCAAGGCTAGGGTTTCCAAGATTTCTTTCTCATCCTACAAGTTTGTTTCTCTTCAGTTTCCCAAGGTATGCGAGTTCATTTATGGGTATTCTTTCACCTATAAAGTTTCCTTTCAAATACTATACCTTTTCTTTAAGTTCCATTGAGATATTATGCATGTTTTGTTGATTTTATGATATTTCAAGTTATTAAATGATACTCATGACATCTTATGACTATTTTACCAAGTATATATGCATGTGTGAACTGTTGATGATGACCCCATGTTGGGTGTTGATGTTGGTAAAGGTTTTGCGTTTTGATGGTCCCTTAAAAAGAGAATTTTTATGATTCTTTTGATTTATGATTGTTACATTTAAAAGCTAAATCCCACCTTGTTTTCAAAGTAAAGTCTTGTATATGATTTATGATGATGATTAGGGCACTAAATAAGAGTTTTAAAGCTTATTTGTTAAAGATATAAGTATGATGATATTTTCCCTAAAGCTTTTAAGATAGGTCCTTAAGATGAAAGGACAATACGCACCTGGTGTCCTAGAGTTCGAGCTACTCTTATGATTACTACTTATGATTCTACGTTATGTTTAAAGGTTTTTGTAGGATGACTTAGCACCTAATGTGGCATTGTGGTGGGCTTCGGTAAGGGAACCTTAGAAGCAATCCTTTATTGCATTAACCATGTGCCACCATAAAAGTCCTTGTAGGCTAGGCTAGTGGATCTATCTAGGTCATTTATGTTATTATGATACAAGCAAAATTGACAAAGTTTCACCCGACAAGTTGTCTTCCCATGCCAATGTAGGGGGTTATTTTGGATTCCATGTAGTAGCTTACTTGGTCTTAAATATCGATTAAGGTCTTTCTCCCACAAGTTATGATCTTAGGTTTTGATACTTTACTTATGGGTCCTCGTGCATTTACTCACATTTATATTGAGCTATGTCCTTTACTTGTCCTTGACTTTACTTTAAGTTTACCTACTATATATATGTTTCTTACGCATTATGGCATTGCATTGCATCTCATATACTTAGTATATTCAAACGTACTAACACATATTTTATATGCATAATTTAACCATGTAGGGATAGACACTCCTCTACCAGCTCGCGACTAGTTGTTGACTCTTTAGACTAGTAGTTCATTGTGGTTAGTCCTTAATTTAGGACTCTTCCACTTTTCATTCTTTCTTGTATCTTCATTTTATTTTGAGATGATATATTTATGGCTTTTTTTTAGGCCTTCACTTTCTATGTTGTTATTTATGGATATCTTTTCTAGTTGATGGAAATTGACTATTATCGGTTCCATTTGTCTATGTATTAGTGGTATGCCAATGGACAAATATGTTAGTTATTTTAATGCTCTCTAATGTTGCTTCATTGTTAAAATGACCCTTAGTCCATCCCCTAATATTTCAACAAATGTCTTATTAAATACCTATAAATGCTTAAGATTCTTGAGATGTCTTGGGTGAGATGCCTCTGGTGTCCATGCATACCCTGTAGCATAGAGAAAGTTCAAGGTTGTGAAGCGCACCACTATCTTGAGCGAGAGGCTATGAGATGGTTTAGGAAAGTATTCTCTTCTTTATTTTTCATGTCATTCCTTAGAGTTGAATAAGGTTTTATACTAACTAATGATGGTCTTTTGCTTGTTTTAGATCATGCCACCAAGAAGAGCTCCCCATCAATGAGGCAAATCCGAGCAACAAGTTCCTCTATCCAAGAGGATGAAGGAATGTCTCATGCGGTTTTCTGAGATGCCTTCACCATATTGGCCCAGGCTTTGGTCAATTAAGCAAATCGAGAAATAGTCGGACCTCCTTCAGTGCCTACTCTAACCTTAAGAGTACGTGACTTTATGTGAATGAACCCGCCATAATTCCATGGGTTAAAGACGAATGAGGAACCTATTGACTTTATCAAAGAGGCTTATCGTATCGTGGCAGTGATGGGAATACAATTCAAAGATAAAGCTGAGTTGGTAGGCTACCAACTCAAATGAGTTGCTAAGATTTGGTTCGAGCAATAGGTTGAAGAAAATGGCCAAGAAGTGGGTCCTATTGGTTGGGATAAATTTAACTGTGCTTTTTTGGACTGGTTTTTCCTCATTGAGATTAGGGAGCCGAAGTGTTTATCAACTTGAAGAAAGGGACAATGACCGTGAAGGAGCATGCTCTCAAATTTACAAAGCTATCAAAGTATGCTCCTTTTGTGGTCACAGATCTGAGGGCTCGTATGAGAAAGTTTAATTTTGGTATCTCAGAGTTGGTCTCCAAAGAATGCAAAATGGTTGTGTTGGTTAAGGAAATGGACATCTCCCGACTAATGACTTATGATAAAAAATTGAAGAAGAGAAGCTTTGGGAGAGCACAAGGGAGTCCAAGAGGGCTCGCGCTGATGGTGGGAACTATTCTCTCCAAAGGGGTGGTGGACATAAGTTTCAGGGTGGCCAAAAGTAGAGCGATCAAATATCCATGAATACTCTTCCTCGGACGACCAAGGATAAAGGGGTTGCTTCAAGGCCCCAAAGTCCTAGTTGCCCCAAGTTTGGAAGACCCCAAAAAGGGGAATGCTTAGCCAGGTGAAATGTTTGTTTCACTTGTGGGAAGCCTAACCACTATGATAAATACTGCAGTAGCGAAAGCATAAGGCCCAAGGCCAAAGGGATCAAGCTCAAGTTTCCCAAAATACCAACCGGTTCTATGAAATCCACGATCGCCAAGAGGTCGTAGAAGCTTTAGACGTGGTCACCGATATGTTATGAGTTTTTTTTATCATGATGCATATGAACTTTTGGATCTAGGATCAAATTTATCCTTTGTAACCTCATTCCTTGCTGATAAATTTCTAGTGTGCCCTAAGGTCCTCTATGAACCCTATGAGGTAAGTAACATTGTAAGACAGTCCATCATAGCCCAAAGAGTCTATAACAATTTCTCCATCTCTATTTTGCATAAAGTGATTCCATGTGATTTAGTTGAGATTTCTATAGTGGATTTTGATATGATCCTTGGGATAGATTGGTTGCATGCTTCTTATGCTTCCATCGACTGTAGAACTTGTAGGGTCAAAATCCAATTCTCTGATGAGTCAATTCTTGAATGGGAGGAGAGTAAATCTTTATGCAATGGTCGATTCATTCCTTATTAAAGGCCCATAAGATGATTTCCAAGGGGTGTATCTACCACTTGGTAAGGGGCAAATATGTCTCTTCCAAAGTTTCTACTCTGGAGTCGGTCCTTATCGTAAATGAGTTCCCTGATGTCTTTCTGAATGAGTTACCAGGTATTCTTCTCGAAAGAGAAATAGACTTTACCATAAATCTCCTAGCTGATACTCAACCTATCTCAATCCCTTTATATATAATGGCTTCCACAGAGTTAAAGGAGTAATAAGTGCAACTAAAGGATTTGTTGGAGAAGAGCTTTATTAGGCCTAGTCATTTCACATAGAGTTCTCCGATGTTATTTGTGAGGAAGAAGGATGGGACACTCCATATATGTAGTAACTATCGATAGCTTAATAAGGTTTCTATTAAGAACAAGTACCCCCACTGAAGATAGATAATCTTTTTGATCAGTTGCAAGGGGCTACACATTTCTCAAAAGTTGACTTGAGATCTGGTTCTTACCAATTGAGGGTGAGGGAAAGTGACATTCGTAAGAAGGAATTCCAAACTAGGTATGGTCATTTTGAGTTCGTGGTTTGTCATTTGGTCTCACTAATGCTCCGACGATCTTTATGGACCTTATGAATAGGGTGTTCAAGCCCTACCTCAATAAGTTAATCATAGTGTTTATCAATGACATTATTATCTACTCCTGAGGAGGGCAACAGCATATGGAACACTTGAGAGTAGTGTTGTAAACCTCAAGGGAGTAGGGGTTATATGAAAAGTTTGACAAATGTGAGTTTTAGCTGGATGAGGTTGCCTTCGTAGGGCATCTGATATCCCATGATAGTATAAAAGTTAATCCTAATAAGACCAAAACAGTGAGAATTTGGCCAAAGCCATTGACTCATACCGACGTAAGGAGTTTTTTGGACCTAGCCGGTTATTATCGAAGGTTTGTGCAAGACATTTCTTTTATTTCATCCCCACTCACTAAGTTGACTCAAAAGAAAACTACGTTTGTGTGGACGAACGAGTGTGAGAGGAGCTTTTAATCTTTGAAGGATCAATTGACTTTGGCTCCAATTTTGACATTATCGGAAGGTAATGATGGATTCATCGTGTATTATGATGCATCAACAATTGGGTTGGGATGTGTGCTAATGCAAAATAGTAAAATGATTTCTTATGCTTTGAGACAGTTGAAAGTGCATAAGAAGAATTACCCAACTCATGATCTTGAGCTTGCGGCGGTGGTATTTGCCTTAATGATTTGGCGACATTACTTGTATGGAGTTCATGTGGATGTTTTTACTGACCACAAGAGTCTCCAATATGTGTTCACCCAAAGGAATCTTAATTTAAGGTAAATAAGGTGGTTAGATCTCTCAAAGATTACAACATGATTGTAAAGTACCACCCACAAAAAGCTAATATAGTAGCCGACACCCTTAGTATATTTTCCTTGTGGAGTGTATCTCGCATTGAAGATGATGGAAAAAAGGAGTTGGCTAAAGATATTCTTATATTGTCTAGGTTAAGAGCTAAGTTAAGTGAAACCAAAGATGGCGGTACAATGGTTCTTCATGGGTCCACATCTTCTTTTGTTGATGAGGTTAAGGCTAAGCTAGACCTTGATCCCGCCTTGGTTAAGTTGAAAACAATAGTAAAAGATGGGAAGATAGAAGTCCTGTCACAAGGGGGAGATGGTGCACTCTGATATCAAGGAAGGTTGTGTGTGCCCAATGATGATGAATTAAAAAAGTTGATCATGCAAGAAGCTCGTAACTCTTTGTATTCCATTCATCCTGGCACTACAATGATGTATAGAGACTTGAGGGAGATTTATTGGTGCAGTAGTATGAAGAAATACGTTGCTCAATTTGCGTCCAAATTTATAAATTACCAACAAATCAAGATTGAACATCACAGGTCGGGTGGCCTAGCACAAGACATTGAGATCCCTACTTGGAAGTGGTAAGAGATCAACATGGACTTTGTAGTTGGGTTTCCAAAGACTAAAAAGAATTTTGATTCCATATGGGTGATAGTTAATCATATGATGAAGTGACCCACTTTTTACCGGTCAAGACTACATTCAGTGCCGAGGACTATGCCCGTCTGTATATCTGAGAGTTGGAGAGGTTGTGTAACAACTTGAAAATTTTCTAAATATCCTTATGGTTGGCCTTATATGATGTACTACTGGTCATGGTTGAGTTTTGGTAGCCACGGGTTGAGTTTAAGTGGCCGAACGTAAAATAGGTTAGTTGGTGGCCTAGAGGGATAGTTTTGGCAGTGTACTTAATATGGTCACAACTTTTGATGTAGATTGAACCATGTGGACTTCTATAAATATAATTGAAGATCTATGAGTTAGCTTCACAACGCAACTGGTTTCACTCGATTCAGAGTACGGATGAGGAAGTTATGGCCCAAACAGTGAGACTGTCTGAAATTCGGAAGACTCTGGCTAAGGGCAGGGCCACGGTCCGTGAAACTTTTCACGGTCCGTGTGGGGTGTCGTGGGGTGCTCCAGTGAGCTAGGGGTGGCCAGGAATCACCCCATGAGACAAGTGTTGATCCACGGACCTTTAAATGGTCCGTTTGAGCTTGGATGCTCCGTGTACTATCCCGTCAAGTGGGACAGTGGCTAGGCCAAGCCATGGAAGAGTTTAGGTGTCTAATTCTAGGCTCACAGGACCTTGAGACGGCCAGTCAACCTTCTAACGGTCTGTCAAGATGCTCTTCAAGTATTCCAGAAAGTCCTCCGAGAGTTCGCGTTGGAAATTTGGTTAAGTGTTGTGAGATGGACGGTGAGACGGTATGTGTGACCATAAGAAAGGCACTGTAGCACCATTTGACTTTGCTTAGTCTCGGAAAGTTGCATTTTATTAATGCTAATTTCATGATTTAACATTTCCTTAAGCCCCCTTTTGGTACCCTAAGGTCTCCTAAACCCCTAAAACATTCCCCAAACCCTCATTCATCCATTCAAACTCTCCTA
>JBCEWC010009363.1:0-18833 GCA_038996855.1 Solanum aculeatissimum
TCCTTTGGAACCCTTGATGAAACTCATGTATTCATGTAATGTTATGACTTGTGATCACATAGTCCCTTGCCATGGCTCTTTAAGCAATTTGTATGCTAGCATCCCCATGATATTGTCTTGATTGCTTCTTTGACAAGCCCATGTAGATGAACTACTCCTATTGCATTGATATGGAATGATCATGAAATATTTTGGAAACTCTTGTTGGACTATGGCCTAATCATGAACATGCTCCTTGTACAATGGTTTTAACATGACTAATGATGCATGATTTTCAAAGAATGTAAGCCTCCCGATTTAATGTTGCATGTGTATGTATATGTATTCCCGTGGGATGAGACTTAACACTGAGGGATTGGGCTCCACCCCTTTCCATCAAACCATGTGCCACCATGGGTTTTGAATCCCTAGATAGGGGTTCCCATGTCATGCTATCCCTTGTTCAAGGGATCCGTGGATCCTACTTGGCAAGTAGACCGGATACGAATAGTAGCTTGTTCGGATCTTCCATGTTGTTGGTTGAGGTTACATCCCCTCTATATATGAACATAGGATTGCATCTCATGCATCATGGCATGACATGTTGTTATACTACTCTTTAGTTACGTGCAATCTTTTCATATCACTTGTCCCCTTGGCATGTTGCTTGGTCATACTATAATAGTCATATGCATTGCATTCCCGCATACTTAGTGCTTAATTGTGCTAACCCATATTCTTGTCTACATGTTCTAACCATGTAGGAACCGAGGGTTACATCTACATTCTACCGGATGACGTTTGATATTCTATTGAAGATTTTCTAGTAGTGAGCCCTCTTGTTCAAGGGCAATAGCCACCGTCTATCTACCACTTTACTTTATGTATTTAGTTTCCATTTTCTTGAGGGTGAGCCTCAAACTTGTCGAGGCCCCGCTAATTTATGTAGAGGCATTGTGGGACCACTTTATTCTCGTGTACGCTTGACTTGTATGTTGGATAGTTTGTTATGTAATACGATGATATTTGCTTGATCTATGATAATGTCTCTCTTATTATGATTATGACTTGCATGATGGGTATTGTGAATGGCTATGTGCTTATATGGAAAGTCCCATAATCCCGGTGTGCCCCCATAATGGAATCCTATTTTCCCTTGTCCTTAGAGATTATTGTTATGTGCTCTGTGCAAGCATGCTTGTCCCATTCCCGTTATTGTCCCCATAGCTTGAGTCTCAAGTCCCCAATTCCTTAGAACTTACGTGTTATATGTTTAGCTTCCGCACTTCCGAACCGATGATGTGTGTAATGATGCTATGATGGCTTGATCGAGGGTCTTCGGGTCATCTTTTGCCATGTCACATCTAGGCCTCTATCCCGGTCGTGACAGATAATGCAAAAGGAGAAGTTATTGGTGTTATAAAGATTACTATAAGTCCCTCTTGCAACCTTATAGAAGTTTATCTGGTGGATGGGTTAAAGCGCAACCTTTTGAGCATCAGCCAACTACGTGACACTGGCTTTGATGTGCACTTCAATATTGTTAAATACACCATCTGAAATCACATAAAGAATATCTCAATCATTAGACAGCGTGTTGAAAATATGTATGTTCTAAATAAAGTGGACCTGCCACTCTTACTTGCGCGACCGTCATCTCAAATGACCCCTAGATATGGCATAGGAAACATAAGCATACCAGCATGCATGCAAATGAAAAGCTCTCCAGATTGGACTTAGTCATTGGTCTTCCAAAACTAAAGTTTGAAAATGACCAACCCTACGATGCTTGTCAATTTGGGAAACAAATCAGATCATTTTTCAAAGAACTACGAAGCCTCTCCAACCGCTACACATGGATCTATTTGTTCCAATGAAAATGGCAAGTAATGATGGTAAAAGATATGCTTTTGTTATTGTTAATAATTATTCTCATTTTACGTGAGTTATGTTCTAATTTCATAAGCATGAAGCATTCATAAATTGAAGTTTTTTGTAAAAAGATTCAAAAAGAAGCAGGTTATTTCATCACCACTATTCATAGTTATCATGGAGGATAATTAGAGAATAAGCTTTTTGAAGAATTTGACAACAATAATGGTTTATCTCAAAACTTCTCTTCGCCACTATCCCCTCAATAAAATGGAGTGGTAGAGTGAAAGAACAAATCTCTTCAATACACTTCTCAAACTAAGCGTCTCTATCAAAGTCTTCCTGATCACTTTTGGGTTGAAGTTGTAGGAACTAATAACGTTCTAAATAGGTGAATGATCAAACCAATCTTGAGAAAAACCCCTTACAAACATTGGAAAGGTAAGAAGCCTAACATAAGCTATTTTTATCCCTTCCAATATAAATTTTATGTTCACAACAATGGTAAAAATAACCTTGGCAAGTTTGATCCTAGAGATGACAAAGGTATAATTCTTGGTTACACTCCTTCTAGTCGTTCTTAGAGTCTTGAATAAATACACTCTTACTGTAGAAGAATTTGTTCATGTTATTTTTTATGAAACTAACCCAAGTGTGCAAATACATAACAAAGAAATATCTTCCACCAAAGTTCCTTAGTACATGTTTCCCATAATGCAACTCGATAAGAACAATCAACAAAAAATGCTAGAGAGTCGACTACCTCTTAAGAAAAGGTTGTCGCTCCCTAGGAATGGAGACACATCACAAGCTACCCAAATGAATTCATCATTGGAAATCACTCAGAAAAAAAATGCAAACCAGAGTATCTTTGAAAAAACAAGCTTCAGTTGCACTAGTATCTCAACTTGAATCAAAGAAAATTGATGAAGCTATCAAGGATGAATCTTGGGTCAACACTATGAAAAAGGAACTTGACCAATTTGAGCGAAATCAAGTTTGGACACTAGTCAAAAAACTTGAAAATTGCTCTATCATCGGTAAAAAATGGGTATTTGGAAATAAAATAGATGAAGAAGAAAAAGTCATTAGAAATAAATCTAGACTAGTAGCCCAAGGATACTCTAAAACTTTTTCTCTGGTGGAAAGGTTAGAATCCATTTGCATATTACTTGCTTATGCCTCTCTCTATTGCTTTAAACTTTTTCAAATGGATATTAAAAATGCCTTTTTCAAATGGATTTATCAAAGAAAAGGTTTTTTGTCAAATAGCCCCCGGGTTTTGAAAATCCTTTTCTACCAGGTCATATTTTTCAACTCTCCAGAGCTCTTTATGGAGTAAAATAGGCCCCTAAAGCCTGGTATGAACTTCTTGGTGATTTTCTCCTCAAAAATGATTTCAAATGAGGAAATATTGGCACCACTTTGCTTATTCAAAAATTAAACTCAAATTTTCTCATTGTTCAAGTTTACATAGATGATATTATTATTGGTAGTCCTAATACCTCCTTGTACAAATATTTTGAAAATCTTATTAAAGGAGAATTTGAAATGAGTCTCATGGGTGAACTTACCTTCTTCCTCAAACTTCAAATTAAACAAACCTCAAAGAGAATCTTCATATGTTAAAGCAAATATGCCAAAGATTTGATCAAGCATTTTGTCATGGAGAAGGGAAAATCTTACAGAACACCTATAAGTCCATCAACCTTCATAGAAGTTGATAATGCAAGAAGAGATGTGGATGAGAAAATGTATTAATGAATGATTGGATCATGATGTGCTGCAAAAATACTATATGTTTATGCTTAAAACTTGGAATTTTATGTGTTATCAAAGCGATTTTAGTGGGTTTGATGTATTTTTATGTTTATTTTGCACGATTGCAGGAGTTGACTTGATTTTGGGAAAAGTCTACAGAATTGCAGCTTTTTGAGAATACACGAGACACTCTATGGGTTGTGGATACCTCCACGAGCTGTAGAGTGGTTTCGTGGTTGAGATTCAGTGAAGGGCCTATTTTCATATGTTGAAACCATGGATGAGCAAACAAGTCCTAGAAGTTGATACGAGTCGTGGATTAGGTTTTGGGCCTTGAGGATTAAAGTTGGAGAAGTCTAAGAAAAGTGCTCAGATAAAACCCTCCATGGGTCGTAAGTTTGAATATGGCCCATAGAAAGGTCTTATGGAGGTGATGGCTAATTTCAAGGATGAAGACTACAAAGCCCTAGTACGGGCTGTGGAATAATATACGACCTGTAACCCTTGTCGTAATGCCTACCGGCTCAGTTTTCCTATTTAGGTTTGTATTTGGTTTTTTATTACCATAAAGTGATTTTTAGGTTTCGTTTATGCAAGAACGAAGGGAGAATGATAGAATTACTTAGAAACACTTATAAAACATTTAGTTTTGTGAATTTTTACATCGTGATTTCTTGTGGAGAACTTTGGATTTCTAGTTCTTAATTTTATCTTTGTAAGTGTTTTAATTATTCTATTCCTTAACATGATTTCTTCATCTACAATGATCATGCATAGCTAAATCCATGACTAGGGATGTCGGAGCCATGATGAACTAACAATGTAAAATCTGGATAATCTGTAATCATTGGAAAGTGTGCATGCATGTATTAATTATTTCCTTCACTATGAATGTTTTTAACGGATGGTCAATGTTAAAACCTGCCCTTATTCTTATCGATTGGATCAAGATAGTAAGGAATGCAAAAAGGGAATAGTTAATAGGATTTGAAGTCCTTTTCTCATTTAATCTATCAAACTAGATCAAGGGAAGGTTGTACTAGAACAATAGGTAAGGGTTAATAATGTCACACTATGGGTATGGATCAAATCACATAGTGAAATTTGCCTCTCACTAGGATCAAAGTGTTTGGTGAACTTAACTTACCATTTTGTATGCCACACAGTGGAAAAGGTTACAATTATCTGGATATACCAAGTCAGGGAATCATGGAGAACAAACTACCCTAGTTACTTCTTCTACTGCTTTAACAATATACACGTCTAGTATAGATTTAATTACTGCAATTACAAAGCCCCCTCTTTCCAAAGATAAGTAGGTTAATTCACTAAATTTGCTTGAAATTACTCTAAGTCTACCATATTCCTTATGGGATCAACCCTATCCTCGGTTAAGTTAAATAACTTGATAACGACTGCTTAAACCTTCAAAAAAGAGGTGTAGCTTAGGCAACATCAAGTATTTTGGCACCGTTGTTGGGGAATACAGCTTAGACTAGTTTAATTTTAGTAACTCAGGAATTAATCCTTATTTCCCTTATTTTACACTTTTGTTGTTTTTTATTGTTTCAGTATGCAGGTGTACTGTATGCACAACACTCGTAGTCAAGGCAATCCCTTGACTCCTTGACATTGAGATCCAAAACACACTATGAAGAAAGGCCAAGAATAATGCAAACAAACTAACTAATGATGCAGTGAATGCAACACTAAATGCAAATAATGAAAATAACCTACCTCCACTTGAGGATGTTAATCCACCATCGCAGGATCTGCAAGCCATAGCTAACAAATGGAATCAATGTCGGCTTGATCCTATGGCAATGGATTTTAGTTGAGAGATTGTGTTGTCTCTACTTCCAGATGATACAAAGTTTGTCATGTCGAGTGGGTTGCTTCAAACACTACAAAATTGAGGGTTGTTCATGGGCTTACCATTAGAGTATCCGCATAACCATATACACAACGTTGTCTTCGTTTGCAAGAGCATGATGGGAAGTCAGAACCTGTCCATGGATACTATTGGGATCCGTGTGTTCCTATTGTTTCTAATTGGCAATGCTTCACTATGATTATTCGAGCTCCGACAAAGTTCAATCACCAGGTGGGAAAAACTGCAAAAGGCCTTTTAGGAAAGGTACTTACCGAGGTCAAAGAAGATAAAGTTAAAGAACCAAATCAACAACTTCAAGCAATTTCCTGGTGATTCGATCAGTACTACATGGGAGAGGTTCACAAAGTATTTAAGAAGTGTCCTTTACAACAAGATTGTTGATGAAGCCCTGGTTGAAATCTTCTACCGAGCCCTAGATAAAACTAGCCAAGCTATCATTGACACTATCATGGGAAGCTCATTTTTAGATCGTCCATATCAGGAGGTTGCCCAAAGTTGGAAAGAGTGGTCAAGACAAATCGTGCATGGGGGATGACAGAAAAGTCAACTATAAAAAACTCATTATTAATAAGTACTAATTCAACGCAGGCAAAGATAAATGAAAACATGATGCAAGATCTTGCACTGATTAGTACCAATATAGAGTTGTTGATGAAGCAGAACCAAGAACGTGTGAATGCAATAACTCATCAATCTCAACGAGCACACGTGTACGAAGAGCCTTACTATGAGGAGGACGTTTGCTTCGTCACTAATCAGATAGCGGGTTTCTAAAACAATGCTCAAGGGTCCAATCAGAACTATTAGTGCCAAGGTCAAAGAAACCAAGGTTGAAACTTTAATAGAGATAGATATTTTAGAGACAACAATTGAGAAGGCTACTATGACAAGAATAAGGGTCAGTTCAAAGATATTGATCATGGATGCAGAGGGTACAAAAATGGTCTGTATGTGCCACAACATAATTGAGACACTAGTACTAGAAGCTTTCAAATTGATAAGATGTTTGACCGACTGTTGAAGAAGGTTGACGCTCAGGATGAGAGCTTGAAGTGCATGAATCTGATATCTCCAATATTAACTAAAAAATCCAAGTCTCATTCTGTTGCTATCAAGCAGTTGGTGCAACCGTTCATTCAGATGTCGACTTAATTGAACCAGCTCTAAAAATGTATATTTCCCAGCAAGATTGTTCAGAACCAAAAGAATGAGGGGCAGTGTATAACAGTGACTACTCGAGGCGGTAAACAGACTATTGACACTCTGATGCTAGTCGATGATGATGTTTTTTATGAGGATATTTTTGAAAGAAATGATGAAGAGACCAAAGGTGCTCAAGCTATGGATGGGGAGAGTGATGCTGCAGCAATGCCACAGAAGTTGAAACCCATTCCTAGACCTCCCCCTTCATTCCCTCAGAGAGTCAAAAAGAAGGAGGAGAAAGGTAAATTTCACCACTTCATCTCCATGCTAAAACAACTCTCCATCAACATTCCTCTTATTGAAGCATTGGAGAAGATGCTCGGGTAGGCAAAGTTCAAAAGGACATGGTTATCAAAAAGTGAATTATGAGTCATAAGCTCTCTCAAGAGCTTCAGCATTACAATGTGATATCCATATGATCTTTAGTGCAGTAGCGAGAAGATCCTAGAGCGTTCACCATACTATGCACAGTTGGATATGTTGAGTTCACAAAGGCATTATGTGATCTTGGCACCATCATCAATCTAATGCCTCTTGCGGTATTCAAGAAGCTAGGATTGAGAGGCACTACTCCTACCAACATGTGGTTGTTGATGGCTGACAAGAAAGTGAAAATGCCTATGGGGATATTATTTAACGTCCTTGTCAAAAGTAGAAAAATTTATATTCCATACAAACTTTGTGATCCTTGATTATGAAGTCAATTTTGAAGTCCCAATCATCTTGGGAAGGCCTTTCCTAGCCATTGGATGAGCACTAGTGGATATGTAATGAGGCCAACTCATGTTTTGATTGAATGATGAAAAAGTTTGCTTTCAACATCTGTCAGTCGATGAAGAGGACAGATGACACGAATATGGAAGTTTGGGGCCTTGATAAAGTTTCAATAATCAAGTGTTCCAAGTCATGTCACAACAGCAAATTAGGCACTACTTAGGAGGCAACCTAAGATTTTTGATGTACTTGTAGTGTATTTGTATTGTTCTTAGCTTTTTGGACTTGTAGGTAGTTTCTTTTTATTGTTTTAGTTATAATCGAGGACTTTTGGACTAGTGGCATATATGGTAACAGTGTGTTCTATGAAGGATATACAGGTACAAGGCCAAAGCTTCCATCTTGGTCTTGAAAAGCAACAAGAAGTGATTCTATGACTTGTTCTACGGACCATGGGTCTCACCACGACCTATACACTGACTCATAGAACAATTCCAGTGAGTAAAGGTTGTGCACTCCAGTCCACGAACCACCTTTATGGCCCATAAAAAACTCTATGGGTCATGAATTGGGCTCGTGGACCCAAGGTGAGATTCCTAAAATCTTCTAAGTGTTGTGGTCTTTTAAGACCCACTCTATGAGTCGTATATCGCTGCATGGCCCGTAGATAGGCTCATGAAGCGAATTTCCCAAATTAGCATTTGGGCATACTACGAACCATGTTTTACGGACTATAATAGTCTACAACCTGTAGTAGAGGTTTCATAGGGCCTGAGCCTAATTTCTATCCGACCCGATCAACCTTATAAAAGAGGGTAAATTAATTTTCCCCTCATTCTTGCCTAATTTCTAAAAATACCCCAAACCCATCTTCTTCCCCTCATCTCCAACCACCGTCTGGCCTTTCCCTATTTTTTTAGCTACTTTCCAATTATTTTTGGCCACCTAGGGTTTCAATCTCTTCGGCTTTCTCCCTCAATTTCTTGAATTTTTGACCAAATTTGATTGGTATACAACTTTGATTATTAAATTTAATTAGAAATTGTTTTATAAGGTTTGAATGTCACTGGGAATGGTATTCTAAAGTCTTAATCCTAGTAATTGATTGAATGGCAGTCGGTGAATCAAACTGTATATGCCAAAAAATGGTGTCTAATTGTTTTATGAAATTGGCCATGATGTGTTTATATGTCTTGCTTAAAATCACATAGTCACATGTTATTAGAATTGTAACTGAATTACAAATTTGACAAACATCATGTGATTATGCGTGTATTAATGATAGCATAGGTTTTTAGTACCAAACAATGGCCGGAGTGTGTTGTTAATGTGTAGAAGGATGTCTACCGGGGACATGTTGGGAATTGTATAAGTACATATGATCTTTACTTTACTGCAGAGTATAATTGTTGTGGTTTGTTGATGATCCCATTTGATGGACATTGAAAACCCAAGCGGCTGGAACTTTTATATCACGAGGGTTTCCACGAGTTGTTGTTGCCCCTCGTGAGTGAAACCAGTGGCTTGGGGTTTTGGAGATTCCATCAAACAAATTATTTTATGGGTCGTTGTTTAGTCTACGACCGCTAGACAGGTTTTGTAGGGGGGTGATCACAAAGAGTTAAGTCTAGAACCACATCTACGACTCAGTCTACGACCCATTGTTAGTTCTACGAATCGTACCTGGTCTTGTAGGACTTAGTTTACTGTACCCTTCCACCTATAATGGCCTTCTATGACCTACAGTTTTCCCTATGGGTCATAGATAATCCTTTGTAGGTACTCCTGATACTATTTCTACTATATTCTTTTTTATTATTCCTATACTCGTAGAGCAAATAGATTTGTGTAATGTGTGCTTTCAGGTATAATGGCTCCAAAACCCAAACATGACAAGATGCAGGTCATGTAAGACCGACTGTAATATGAGCCCACTGAGTTTGAGGCTAGTGACTCAGTAGAGGGGCTTGGTGTCTGTCCATATGAGGATGGCGAGCAACGACTGACTCCAGCATCCACTAGGCACACAAAGCTAACATGCACATTATCTATAGTCCCTCAACCTCCCAGTCTGATAGGGGAGGTAATAGACAGAGCAGTTCCATCTAGATGACCTCTACAAGAGAGATATCAGTGTTCGGAGTGGGAGAGAGATGGCTCTAGTCAAGGAAAGAATTCAGAGTCTGATGTTGTAGAGTGCACCTCGGCAACACCATCACCCCATGAAACTTTGACTAATAAATGGACTGTGTGGGGGATTTAGATGGTGTGCCAAGATGATATACAACACCATGAGCGGTGTTGACAGGAGCACACCATTTTTTAGGAGCCCTAGCTTATTACTACTGAGCTTGATAGTGTCCCGGGGCTCCTAGATACCATGTCCTGATATAGGGTGGAGTGTTCTACAACCCTATCAGGGAAGTACTCCCCGACAATGGTTAGAGAGTTTGAAGCAGCATACACTGCTACCATTTGTAACGATTTGAAAATTTTCAAATTTCATAATGGTTGGTCAAGGTTAGTGTTAAACTAGTCGTGGTTGAATTTTGGTAGCCATGGGTTGAATTTAAGTGGCCGGATTCAAAATGGGTCTCTTGATGAGGTTATGGGGCCGGTTGGGCAGTGTATTTTGAAAGATCATAACACTTAGTACGGGATGCACTATGTGGGATTCTATATATCACATTGAAACTCTTTGAGTTATCTTCTCAATGCAACTGGTTTCACTCAATTCGGAGTTCATATGTGATAGTTATGGCCAAAACAGTAAGACTGTCCATAATTGGAAAGACGCTGGGAACAAGGTTCTGCAATGGAGATAAGGGTCGCACCGCAGACAATTTGGTGGTCCATGGTCTATTTGGGGGATCATGGGTTGGTCCAGTGAGTTTCTAGGGTTTAGGGTCCAGCCCATGGACCAAGTATAGTCCCACGAACCACCCCAGGGTCCGTGAGACCCTTCACGGCCCGTGAGTGGTCCCGTAAAGTGGGGCAGAACGTTGTCCATGGTTCGGGGTTAGACTCCGTACCAAGTGATACTCCATGGACCAGTATACGATTCATGTGTAGCTAAACGGTTCGTGTGCAGCTACACGGTCCGGGAGACCCCTCGTTAAGTGATCGAGAAAGTCCCTCGAGAGTTCGAGCTAAAGTTAAGGCCAAGTGTAGTCCCAAGGGCAGGTACACGGCCCGTGGGCATGTTGACGGACAGTGTGTGACAATCGTGAGACCCTGTTTCAGTGAATTAGTCCATTTCATTAATGGTTAATTCATAATTTGATTAAATCCTATGCCCCTTTTAGGCTTTCTAAGGTCTCCTAAACCACCTAAATCAAACCCTAAACCCTTTTCATCTATTCTAAGACTCCTTAATTCATTTTAAAATTCTCTCAATTATCTTGACCTCCATTGATGAAAGCTTGAAGAAAATTGGGGAAGATCATCCTTGTTGTTAAATCCTTCAATTCTCTTGGTTAATTTCAAGGTATGTGGGTTTGATTCATGGATTACCTTTCATCCATGAATACCCAAGAACCCTCATCTTTAAATTATGATTTTAAGTTTTGTTTTAAGGTTGGGTTCTCTAAATTTTGAAGTATTTAATTTAATTGGATTGTGGGCTGTAGAAATTAGGTGATTTAAAGTTGATTTAAGTTGGAATTATATGAAGGTTAAATGGCTTTGATGATGATCAAGTTATGCATGTCCCCTTTACTCTTGAACTATGGATGGGTAGTATTTAAATGATGTTTTGAAGGTGGATTTAACTTGAATTTCTTATGAACTACTCTTGAATTGAATTTAAAGTATGTATTCTAGTATCCATGATATCCTCATTGTTCCTCATGACATTTGAATGCATGATCGTGGATTTTGACAAAGGTTTTGATGTGGGCTAAGTCCGAAACATATTTATGACTATGATTTTGAACAAGTATGGGTTATGATTAAGTTGTGATCAAATTAAGTCTATGATATGGCTCTTTAAGAAACATGAGTGTTTACACCAATATGATATGACAAGTATGACAAGTATGGAGCTAGTCTTATGCATGAAGTATGACATAAAAGTTTATTTGGCTTTTTAGCCCATGAAGCATGATTATGAAATGTGTTTGTCTCTTGTTAAGTATGCATAAGAGTAATGAAAGTGATTTGGATTTTAAGCCCAAGTATGCCTGATTTGATGTTCAAGTGTCAAGTTTTCATTTTAAAAGTATGTATATGTATACGTATTCTTGTGGGATGATGACTTAGTACCAAGAAGGATTGGAGTAGTAAGAGGGCTATCCCCAAGGGTCCCACTCCTTTCCTGAAGCTATATGCCAACGTAGGTTGCTTCCAAAATGGAAGGCCCGTAAGGTATGATTTCATATGATATGCTATGTTATGTAAATCCTTCCGAAATGGGAGACCCATAAGGAAGGTGACAATCACACCGAAATGGGAGGCCCATAAGGTGTGGTGTGGATTACCTTTTGCAAGTAATCTTCTCCGATCCAATGGGAGGCCTCATTGGGAAAGTTCACGTTGTAGCTCACATTAGTTTGGATGTCGGTTATAGTTCCATCCCCTCTTCATTATGAGCATTTAGCATTTCATGCATCATGATCATCATGGCATATTTTTATATTGTTCTTTCTTGTATTCTCTTCTATGTATGTGCTCTTTCCATGTAGGTTGTTATAGGTTCATGTGCATATGCATTTGCATGCCCACATACTAAGTGCTTTATTGTGCTAACCCACACTCTTGTCTACATGTTCTAACTATGCAGGGACTGGCAACAACTTCCTTCAACCTTTACACGAAGAGTGATCTATTGAGGCTACTAGCTTGTGGTGAGCTCTTTTGTTCAAGGGAAATAGCTACCTCCTACCTATCTTGTAATTGTTTACTTTTTTATTTCATTTATTGAGGGTGAGCCCCAAACTATATCGAGGCCCCGCTCTTTCTTATGTAGAGGCAATGTTGGACATGTTAAACTCTTACATGTTCTATTATGCTTTTTTTGGGATGTTATGACTATTGGGATTATGTTTTTGATATGATGTTCCTATTATGCTTATGCTTATGTTATAGGACTGTAAATGTTGAGAATGTGCTTATGTAGAAAGTCCCCTAACCCGGTATGCCCCCATGCTTGAGTCCTACTTACTCGCCCCTTAGAAATACTTGCTATGTGCTATGTGATTCATGCTCATCCCATTCCCAGCAACATCCCCATAACTTGAGTCCAAAGCCCCGTTTCCTCTAGAATTATGTGTTATGTGTTTACTTTCGCGCTTCCGAACTGATGATGTGAGTGATGATGCTATGATGGCTTGATCAAGATCCTTCAGGTTCTCCTTCACCATGTCACATCTAGGCCCCGCTTCCGGGTCGTGACACCATTACTCACTCGACCCCAAAAGGGAAGGGATACATGATGCAGCTACGGATTACACAGATGATGGTGAGGGAGTCTCCATTGATATATCTGAGGCCACCATCTATTAGGTTATATTTTGTCCCCAGTTCGTGGATCTGGTATCCGGTGTAGAGTTTGGTTATAGACTGAGCTAGACTTGGGACCAGATCTTGATGAAGGATGCAACCCACTGGGCTCATTGATGAGATGGATCGTTGATTACATTACTGAGCAGGGCCAGGACCCTGACTAGGCTTCCACACCATCGGCGATTGTTAAGGCTTCACTTAATATCACCGAGAAGTTTTGGTGGGTTGTAGTGTGTTTATGGATTCGAATGACACATGCTGATAATACACTTACACCAGATCACGCAGTATTTATTACCTGCATCTTGGCTGGCTTTGACATAGACTGGGCCAGACTGATAGCAAAGAAAATTGATGAGGCGTCCTAGAAGAAATCCACCTTTATCCTATTTCCTTGCCTGATTTACAAATTATGCTTAGCGGTAAGGGTAGGTAGTACACGTTAGGTGGATACTCTAATTGAGGTTCTGAGGACACTGGATTCTAGCTTGATCAAGGCTGATGAGAATATGGTGGCACTTCAGCGAACACTACAGCCTCTAGTCCATATGCTAGAGATTTTCGCCGCTCCACCACTGTATGAGCCTCTATCTTCTTCTACCACTACTGCTCCCACTATTGAGGGAACCCCACAGACTAAGGCTGTTAGAGAGCGGGTCCCACCACTACTACCAATTCTATGCCAGATGTAGTGTCCGTATCTCTTGTGGAAATGGTATATGTGTCTGTGGCATCTATTCAGATTATGGCACAGAGATTTGTTCGAATTAAGACCCAACTAGCTCAACTACTATAGCAAAATAGGTCGGGGATTTTCCAGTCTATTTCAGAAGTTAAGGAGCGCATAAGGATGCATTGTGCGACCACTATAGAGGAGAGACTTATACTAGTACATGGCTACATAGACGCATTTGAGCAGAGAGTAGAGCAGAGCCACACTTCAGTCCAGCCTTTTGATCTGACTGTGATACAAATGGAGATCCAGCAGCTCTAGGATGACATAAGAGTAGTAGCAGCACCACCAGTGGTATTCCTAATACCTGACAGTACTACCGAGGTATTCATTGATCTTTTAGTGATAATGGATTGTTTTTTAAATCTATGGGTGAAGTCTGGGTAACCCCTTGTTTTGGATTAAACGACTTGAACATTCCCTATGATAGATTGGGTGAAATCATTCTTAAGGGTAAGTCATCACTTAACAAAAATCATGCCACTGAGATGATTGCTTCTTTGGGTTTGGCTTATGTTGTGAAAAATCCTCCTTAATTTGTTTCCATGATCTGAAACATTTTGAGGAGTTTGGGATTCTTGGTTATCGATTTATGCCTAAAGTGGTCAATTTGACCGTCAAAGACGACTCGGCGATATGTCGACTAGACATACACATCACATTTGATTGTATCCTTTTAAATGTTATTTTTGTTTTATTGGGCGATGATTATTTATACTATTGAACTGATTCAGCGGATCTCTGATCAATCTCAAGCATCGTCGAATAAGATATATCCTCACCCTCTATTTATTGTTGAATTTGGTGAAGGATATTTTGGCCGTCAAACGAGTTGGGCAGGCTAAATAACCTCAAATTCCATGCGTTTTTGCTAAACTTTTCACATATTGTATGTCCTCACATTGTTTGGCTAGTTTTGCTTGACAGGTCAGATATAATTGATGTCTCCAATTATGAAGGGTGTGATGCGATTTGAGAAGAAAATAGGCAATCCCTGCTATAGGTGGATTGATCCTTTTGAATGCCTTTAATGAGGAGAAAAGGTGTCTTATACCCTCACGTGGCCACCAGGAAATGAGGCCTCCATGGCCAACTCAAGGTAAAACATATACTGTTACCTATTTATGAAGGTTAAGGGTAATGTTTTCAAGAACAAACGTGAGGTCGTAGAGGACCCTGGCCAAGTAGTGGCTGAGAAGGCTAGATAGAAGACTTTGGCCAACCAGTTTGAGGCTACGAGGGAAAAGAACAAAGCAAGTAAGGAAAGAATGTTCATTCAGACATGAAGATGTGTCACTTCTAGAGAATTCGGGGTGACTTGGCACAAGTAGAGCTCCCTTCAGTCCCAACTTTAGTGCAACACGAAATGTAGCAGAGGGGTTCTTAAACTCTTCCCTTTACCGTATCATTATTTTCTTAGTTATTCTATATTTAGGTTAATGTTTCTTTTGTAGGGAAGGGGGTGAGTATTTTTTATATTTGTGTTTCCTATTTATTTGGGACTAGTAAGTTTTGCGATTGAAGTGTAATCGGTCCCCCACTTTTTGATCATTTTGATTTGTAAATAATTTTAATTGGGTTATAATATATTAGTATTTGTTTTTTAATTTTTTTTAGTTGAATGGATGAATGATTGCAAATGATATCCTTTATTAGAAAACCCCATGCATATGTGAAAATTCATTCAAGTGTGAATATCGTATCTCAAGTCCTTAGCAATCTGAGTATCAATAATCCATATCTTTGATTCAGTTTGTGCAATGAACGAGGAGCATGTACTAACTCACCAATTAGTCCTTGTCTTGATAAATCAATCTATGAATAGATTTGATGTATCTTGAGTTTACTATGTGAGTGATTGAGCTTTGATATACGATGATCAAAAGTTGTGAGTGTGTTGCCATTGTTTGAATGCAAATCCATTTGGCCATTATGAGAATCAAAAATTTTGTTGGAATGCATATTTTGCAACATCTAGAACTTGCCTTGTTGGTTTTGAAGAATGATTTGGTTGAATCTAGATTAGTAAAGGACCTTAGTCCTTCTTTTGTTCCCTTAGTACACTATGGCCATATTGACCTCCTTTGACAATCAATTGATTCCTTAGTGAAACTCTTTTGAGCCTTAATCCTTTCTTTGGAAACCATGAAACTTTGATTTGTATTTGTGAAAGACAATTCCTTTCTATTCATTACCAATCCATCTTTGAGCTTAATAAGAGCAAAGTGATTTAAAAAGGCCAAAGTTGTGGGTGTGGTATAAAGAGAGGGTGTCCCCCATAAAAGAGTTGAGGAAAGAAAAAGGAAAAGGAAAAAAGGAAAGAAGTCCTTGAAATGATATAAACAGAAAAAATGTTTGAAAAAGGTTAAAATGCGAGCTGAATAGAATTGCCTGGAAAAAAGGACCCTCCAAAAATTTGTAAAGAATAGTGCAAAAAGCGGAGACACCTAGGATGAAAACATAAAAAAAAGAGGTTTCAATAGGAGAGAAAGAGAAATGAGAACAAGAGGATCTGTGAGCATGAATAAAATGTGTAGAGTTTAAAAAGGGATAAGCCACTAATGTCCATATGCTATTCTACCCAAACTTAACCGTATATTAAAGCATGAAAAAAGTCTTGAGGGATCTGAGTCCAGAACAGAATCAAATGAACTCCGATTGAGAGTAAGGATAAGCCTATGGGTTGAAGCTTACATGTTATTCATTGAAGAGATACTTTGAAAATCATGTTATACTCTTGTGTGTACAGGATCTTCTTTGGTGTGAAGGCAAATGGTAATGCTTTTAGGCAGTGATCAGCAACTACATGAACAACTGTGAGCATAGCCATGTTTTGATTACTCCTTAATTACCTCTTGAGGCTTTAAAATCGCGTAAGTGGTTTGTGGATGTTCAAGAATGGATGATAAAGGTGGAATTATATATGTTGCTCCCTGTGGTCCTGTGTGTAACCTCTAAAATAGATTGATTGATGTTTGATTTGCTTGAGGGCAAGCAAAGGCTTAAGTTAGGGGTGTTGATGCGTCCATATGTCAGACTTATTTTGGGCTTATAATGCAATGAAATATTGTCCTTGATGTGCTATTTTGTTCCAATTGCTAACTAATGTGCATGTGTTGTATCAGGAACGAAGCTAAAAGTGCACAAAAGGACAACACTCAACAAGACTTGGAAAAGAAGTAAAAGTGAAAAAAGGTAGACAAAAGTGTCATCGATGACCTAGTCGGCGCATCGCCAAATGTTTAGTGAGACTTCCTAACAATCCAGCAACCAAGTCTCAAGTTCTTGCAATATGGGCAGTCTGAATCGACATCACCAAACAAAGTCGACGTATCATTTACATGTTGTAGAGAACACCCAATGTTACAGAACTTAGGACCCCAAGCTCATGAAAGAAGGGAATTCGTCATATCACCGAACATGATAAGTGGAGAAGAGAAACAACGCCCAATATTGCACAGACCTGTGCTTACAAAGGGTTACAAAAGAAATTGGTCAAGTGAACATTTGGTTCAATGTTGGAGTGTTCGGTGATAGCCGACCTTGACTGCCAAGTTGCAATTTAATGCACAAAATTCCATGATTTTGCATGGACTATTTAAGAAATTTTTGAAAAGGACATTATACAGATTATTCTCTTTAGAATTCCAGATAGAGAGAGAGTGAGATTTTGGGTACTTAGAATATTTTTCCTCAATAATATAAGGGAGAGGGTTTTAAACTTGTGGAAACACAAATTTGTAGATATTAACTTGTTTGTAAGACCCCATTCAAAAGAAGTATGAAAGTCAAAAAAAGAGTCCTGAAAAGTTTCTAAAGTGCCATTGTTACAAAGGGGTTTATGAGTCATAGGTCGAAGTATGAGTCTTATGGTGGTTGGTGAGCAATTCTAATAGCTCAATTTTGAGGACAAAAATTTTAAAGAGTTTTTATGGGTCATATACTATTTCATGAGTCATACATGTGCATCTACCCACCATGTTTGACTAAATTATCATGGCAAAGATTCTCATGTTCATGAAATATTATTGCATGAATTGCAAGACAATATGATATGATAAATTATGGGCTCCTAAGCATTCATTGAACTCATGAAAGGTTTCTATGATTTTTAAGTAAGATGTTGAGCCCTTATGTTAAATTTCACCCTCTTGTGAATTAATATTGTCTACATTAAGGGGTTAAGTATCATAAGTATTTTACCCTCATGTATTAACCAATGCTCACTAGAAGGGGTCAAGTATATTGCATGTCCTACCCTCATGTGTAAAGCTATGCCCACTAGAAGGGGTTAAGTTTATGGATGTTTTTACCCTCTAGCATAAGGTATACGCTCACTTGTAGGGGTTAAGTATATGAACGAGCTACTCTTATCATGTTTCTATTTTGATACATTATTCAAGTTATGGTTAAATTATAGTTATGTCAAGTATTTTGTGGGACTAGACTTAGCACTGAAAGAGACTTAAGGTGGAGGCTCGACCCAAGGGGTCCTAATATAAGTCTTGGTATCTTGACTATGTGCCACCATAGGTTCATGTTATTTTTCCTAAATGGGTTCTTACTAGTGGATCCAACTAGGTCAAGCTACCCACTATGTGGGGTCAAGTTCTATTACCTTAGCAAGTAGACCACTCCTTTTCTTGTGAGGAGTTAGGCATCAAAATTTCAAGTAGTAGCTCGGTTGATCTTATATGGTTGTTAAGGTCTCCTCCCACATATTTATGTTATGTTATGCAAGTTTGATTATCTCCATGCATGTTCAAGTAAAGCAATTATATTACATGTTATATTGAGCTTATGTCTATTGGTCATGATTATGCATCTCAATTATCACGGCTTAATTTCTTGCTTGCATTGCATCCCACATACTTAATAAGTTCCAAGTACTAACGTATACTTTTTGCCTACATGATCTAACTATGTAGAGACCAGAGCTCCTATCCACCCTCCTCCTCCATGTGGCTAGCTGGATCATTTGAAGACTATAATTGGTGAGTCCTCCACTCTAGTGAGAATATCCATTTTACTTTCATGACTTAATTAAGACTTGTATATTTTGGATACTTATATTTGAGGGTGATCTCGAGAGATGTCTTGAAACCCCAAATTGTTAAACTTGCATGTTCAATTTCATGATTTAAATATGCATGGGTAACTTGTATTATGATTTAT
>JBCEWC010009364.1:0-17500 GCA_038996855.1 Solanum aculeatissimum
ACTATATTGAGGCCCCGTTTCATCTATGTAGAGGCTTATGGACAAACTCTAAACTCTTGTACTCCGACTCGAATGTTAAATGTTATGTTTATGAAAGCTTTGTTTATTTGATTTAATTATGAGTATTGTCATTTTAATAATCTTATGATATGAATGTTGGGGATTTGAATGACTATGTGTTATGTGAACTCATGTTATCCCATTCCTAAAAATGTCCCCATAATTTGAATTCCAAGTCCCCAATTCCCTAGAATTTATGTGTTATGTGTTTATTTTTTACGCTTCCGAACCGATGATGAGTGTAATGATGCTATGATGGCTTGATCGAGGACTTTCGGGTTCTACTTCGCCATGTCTCATCTAGGCCCCCTTTCTGGGTCGTGACACCCACATACCTTTAAAACTTGAATCTTTAATGAATCGGACTTGAAGAAGCTTGAGAAACCTTTTGGAAGCTTTTTCTTTAATAGAGAAGGTTTTATAACCAAGAAATTGAAAGAGCATAATGGAGGATTTTCAGAGAGAATTTTAGAAGGATTCGAGAGTGTTTAGAGAGAGATTTAGGGCTACAAATAGGAGAACTTTTGAGTATTTATGTATATAATGGTGTTGGTTTAAGTCCCAATTTTCCTCACTTAATTTTGGAGATGTTCAAAAACATTTACACACTACGGGAGCACAGGCACACTGCGCCCCTAGTCTCCTACTATGTAATTTTTCACGAACCTCAATTCTTTCCATATTTCGGCCTAGGAATGGGTTTAGGCCACTTTTTTACTATGGGTGATCAAGTGGGAAATTCGTACTTATCACACAGTCTTCTGGTTTAGACAATTTCATTCGAATTTTTTTTTTCCGATAGGGTGACCTAAAAATTAAAAGTAACCCTCTCCTCACACAATTTTGTCTCCTGAAAAAGAATATGGAGTCAGATTTGCAAAATAATGCACAAATTTTAAGATATTTAAGAAATTCATCATAAGAACGTTTCGAGTCACGTTGCGAGGTGTTACTATGAGCAATCCCACCTCACATTATCACACAAACTTAAAGTGAATATTCATATAATTTACAGCTCTTAACTTGTATCTGTCATCTATGTTGCAAGGATGTTTGAATTCTTAACTCATACTCAGGGCCTATTCCTAAATGCTCAAACTCTTTGATGCCCAAGGTTCATATACTCACTCCTAAACTAACTATTGTCATTATTTATTATAAACATTCCACAGAAGATTGTGTTTTTCTTCACACTCACTACTCAAATGCAATTTCATTAAGTTCTTTCACCATCAACAGTTACAGAATCCATAATTAAAGTTATGCTCAAACCCCCTTCAAAATACTCAGTAATTAACATAATCAATCATCTCATTACCTGACTAATCCATACATTGACAAAATCAACTATCACGAATGCAAGCTTACCATCAAATCTTGGATCCCAATTCACACTATGCAACTGATTCTCTTCTTCATCATGATTAATACATACTTTGAAGATCTCTAGATATTGCATTCCCTAGTTTATCATCAATCACTTACTCATATATCCTATAGTGCAGGACATTAGCAACACAACTCATACTAGTCTCTGAATCGGAAGCTATAAAGAAACTTGTTCTCATACTTGAGATAACTTCTGTAGACTTCTCTCTCATATCTTGAACAATATTCTTTTGAGCCCACTGGTGCAAGTGTAATCTTATTACTATATGCCGAACAAGGCAGACCAAATAGTGTCATACTACAAAAGTGATCTTATAGTTGATATGGTAACCCAATCCTAAGTCATACCAGTCAAATTTAATGACTCAACCAATTATTCACATGCACATTTCTTCTAACATTCCCAATTACAATCGTACAAGTGAACTTGTGAAAACCTTATTAGTCTATATGCTTGTTATCTCAATGTCACTGTGCTTTTCTTCACTTACAATGAAGTCACCAATCCCCATATAGATCTTTAAGGTAAAACCTACACTTAGATATATTAATACCCACCCCAAGATTCACCACTATGACTTTCTTTATGATCGATTCAGAACTTAATCATCTGTAGTAACAACTAATTGGTTCTTTCGTAATGTAATGGTAATGTCAAACTCTACTACCTAAGTAAGTAAAACAACTAATAACTCCTTAGTAACTAGTGTTTGTGCTTAAACACCAATGCCTTTGTCCTTGTATATTGCCAGTACCACATCAGAACACCCACTAGAAAACATCATACCCTTCAAGAAATTTGTGTTAAAAAGTCAACACTTTTGTCTCATTGAATAACTGTTATATATAATTGAATTTGTTTCATCTCTCAACAAGCAATATACCTTCTTCTACAGGCTAGATGGGTAGTAAAAGCAGCACAATCCATAACCCTATCCAAATAGACATAGATACCACCATCATAGTCATATGATAACCATTTGTGCTATATACCTACTCCAAGTAGACTTAGTGGAAGTTCTGAATCCAATGAAGACAATGGTATATTCTACCCATAATAAGTGATCCTTATTTGATAAACTTAACAATTGTAATCCTATAATTATTGCACTGATAACATAGTCATTCCTTTAACCATGTTGTACCATATTTACGAATCGCCCCAAACCTCTAGTAGAGCAAGAAAGTACCACTCTCGATGTTGAATAGGTAACCAGAGAGAATACGGTGTTAATAAAGTTCTCCAATCAATTTTAGCTTCTGATACCTTACCCTTACCACACCTTGTTGGACCTGAACCAAACCCAAATCACTTCGACCTATAGAACAATCCAACGCTGACCGCGCATTCATCCATTAAGGCCATTACCTCTTTCTCAGAGCTGGATCAAATTCCAAACCATATTCATAAACCCATGAACAACCACGCACTATCGGAATTTAATGAATAAGAGGTAATTTCTTAACAGTCTCTATAGCCTCTCAAGGATAAGTAATGGACTTCTTGAATAGGCTTGTACACATGTAAGACCTACAAACCTGGGGCTTTGATACCAAATTTTCACGACCCAAAAATTGGGTATGAAAATACTTGCCTAACCCACTAAGGTAAGTCAACCTAAACCTACTAAGTTTAATACATAATACTACGAGCAAAAGAAATAGTGTCTAATAAGCTAGGATAAGCATAGGGTAATCAAGTCAATAAACCATCCCAAGACTGGTATCACATGTACAAACCACTAGACTGTAACACTTGAAAGAAAATGAATGTCTCAATGTCTAGTCCTTAAATAGAACATATGATAAATATAAAATCTTTGTGGGTTAGTGATGTCCCTCAACCTTGCATCAATAAAGGATGAAGGGGAAATTGTCATCAATATATTAACCTAAATTTTGAGGTCAGCGTTGAATCCCACAGGGAATAATATGTCGGTTAATGAGTGGAGAAAAGACTTATGGCTACTAGATTTTTAATTGATAGGCGAGTAACAAACAAGAATTGTAACTAAATAGGGGGAATTCTAATCTAAAAACTACTCCTCAATAAAAGATAATTTGGGAAAGGATTGATCAAGCGAGGGATCAAGGATAGGGAATACGTGAATCAATTAAAGCAATATCGATCCATCACACTTAGCATCAAATTAACTCTATAGGCAGGTTAGGTTGCTTGTAACCCAAATCACCTCTCATATTGGGTGTTTTGGATGAATCCGCTAGGATCTCACATGCAGACCGCCGAGGATACACTTATCCTAAGAAGTCAAAGAAATACCCCTAATACCTTAGCCATTGAGTCCCTAATGAACTCTAAACACATAAACCCATGACTATCATACATCCTCTCGCTTCAACTACACATTCTCATGCTATAATTATAGATATAACCTAGATTTAAGTTTGCAACCTAAAATTATAACCTAAAAATGAAGGTAGCATGAACCCATAAATCAATTCTATAAATCAAAGCAATTTGGGAGAAACCCTCTTGATTTTACAAGTAAATCATCAACTAAACATAAAAGCAAGATTAATAATCAAGATCCATAAACAAATTAACATCCAAGCTCAATTAAATCTACAAATTAATCATTCAATAACAAGGAAATAAAATGTGAGTGAAGGATTTTACAATGGAAGCCCACACTCTTTAATCCACTCAAGAATTTATAGAAAACACACTCGAAATCCTCACCTAAAACTAAAATTTTAATCTAAGGTATGTTTATTAACTCTCAATTTGTATAAACAGTGATTTTGTATGCTTCCTCCCTTGAGAATATGGGCTTGGAGTGCGTTTATATGAGAATTGGGGCTGAAATGATAAAATTTTGTAACTTCCCTGATGCTGATCGCCGAAGTACGTCGCTTTCGTGGAGCTTTAACCGCATTCGCAGAGATAAACTAAAGTTTTTCACAGTACATTCGCACCTAAGTATTCTGCAATCGCGAAGGTTGCTCACCCTTTGCTCCTCCGACACGCCAGTGCTGGGCGAGTTCACTCCTCTTTGCGCGATCATGGACCTGAAGGCCGTGTTCACGAAGTGTAAATATTGCCCGGTACACTTTGTGCAGTTTCAACTCCTATTGGCTCCAATTGAGGTTCAACTTCAATTCTTTCCTCTAAGGCCAAATTTAAACCAAATATGTTTGTAATATACACCATTCAAAGCATAATTATCCTCAAGTTATGAATTAAACAACACAAAATCATAAAAAAGAGCAAGAAATGAGTGTAAATTACAAATTCATCAATACCCCCAACTTAAAATTTTGCTTGTACTCAAGAAAAATAAAACAAAAATCGAAAGGCTAGTGACTAAAGCACACAACCCCAACTCACTTACACAACTAGATCATGACCATGACAATGGTTGGTACTTACAATTAACACAAGCATGTGGATGTCTATCAAGAATTACCTTCACTTTCAGAGCATATTTCCTTAATTCAAAACTAAGGATTCGCAAGTGACACACAACTTCTCAAGAAATGACTCAACTTCTAGTCAACTAAACAAGTTCCACTTTACTCAATCTTGAAATGCATCAACATCACCAATCCATGTCAATTTACATGTCCTTACATAAATAAAGAAAGTCCCCAAAACACATACAAGTATATACAATGACAAGGGACAAAGACTCAAACACTCACACTCAACAAAATAACATCTTGTTTACATAAATGCCACACCATAGGCTTGCTCCTATTTTCAATCTCGTTTGGTTTGAAATCTCAACGGGGGTTTTAAGATTGTAATGTAGACGTAGAGGTAGGATAGAATACAATTTATGGAAATAGTGTCTAACCCTCCTTAAACTCTACACACAATATTCAATTCGTTTCAAATTTTCTACTCTTTTCCTTACATTTCACACCAATGCACATCTGACCATTCATTATCACTTTTAGGTGCCCAATTGCAACCATTTTCAATATTTTGGAGGATTCTTTTTATTCAAGCCCTTTTTTCTTCATTGTTTTTCATTTTGAAAACACTCTTTCTTTTCATTTCATCCCTCCATTCATTTTTTTCTTTTTCTTTTCTTTTGACAAGCCTCCAAGTGGTAAACACCCTTTTGTTTCTTCATTCACCACCCCCAACTTAGGTTTAAAGCCTCAATCACAAATATTCAAGTTCAAGAAAGGATAATGGATCAAAAGAGGGAGATTAGTTTTTAAAAAAGGTTCAAGTCTTGTAATTTAGGTTGCCAATAGAAGATTAGGCTCAAAAAGGGACGCTAGGGATAAAAATAATGCATTTGGTGGATAATTAGGCTAAGTGGACTCAAACTAAACTAAAGAATTCCTAAGATCATTTTTCCAACCAAAGTTCATAAATGCCAACATTTCAGGACTAACAAGGAAAGTTCTATGTAACAAAAGTGCACACAATGGATAAAACAAAAACTCACAACACACATGACATGCAAATCAAACAGAAAGGGGTCAATATCACTCTCAAGTCAAGAACAAAAGGAGTTATTTTTCAAAATATATCCATCTAGTAAGTAAGAGTCATAAAAAGAGTCAAATTCTTGTCTCAAAATCATCCCTAAACCATTTAAGATAAAACATATAAGCGAAGTGGTATTCATTTTTCATAATCCATAACACTTGACTAAATATGCTAGTACCAAACAAATCATAGACACAATGTATAGCTCCAACAAGAGTCAATGACTACTCATACTTCACCAAAGATTATATTCTACTCACACACTTACATACCTAGTCAACGATTTGCCCTTAAAATATTGTCACTCAATCCATCATAGAGAACCATCGATTGCACACGTCACTAAAAAGAAATATAAGAAACTACTAAATCTACTAAAATAGCTACTCCCAGCACAATATAAACAAGCCCAACAAGGGCACATTAATACCAAAAAGTATGAGAAAGAACCAATTCTGAATATACAACACATAGTCCAAGAGTCATAAATATATAATAAAACAAATTAAGACATAGGAGCACCCTCAACTAAAATGGTATTGTTTCCTCACTGTACAAATATAAAGTAAGAAAATACGAGGGACTCTCTGAAATGGTCACTTATCACTCGAGCCGAAACAGAAGGGAAACACATCATTAGGATCTGAAAAATTGGACCTACATAGTTGCCTCAACTTGCCCATCATCTTGTTCAAGAATATGCTCTTCTTCTTTTTATGTGCCCTAACCTTCCTCAACCGCCTCTCAATCTGTCCCTATCTCCGACTCATGTGCTCGATTTGGATACTTATTGTAATGACCCAAAAAATTTTGAACTTCGTACTAGTGGATCAAGGTCTTCTTTGAACTTATTATGGCTTTGTAGTGATGATCAGGAATTCTATTTGAGTGGTCGTATTCAAAGGAATCGAGTTAGTGGAGTTTGTATGGAGCCGTGTGGGAGGACTGACTTTGAATGACTATATCTCTTGGTAAGAGATGAACTATGTGGACTATGAACTATTAAAACGAAACTCTTTGATCTATATTTGCAACGCAATTAGTTTCACTCAAATCGGAGTTCGTATATGGAAGTGATGGGCGTTTTGGTGGGACTATCCATGGACTAAAGTGTTCTGGAAAGGGAGGGCCAAACTGGATAAGGCAGGGCCATACAGGAGGGGCCACTAGCCGTGAAAAGTCTCACGACCCATGAGGGGCATTCGTGGGTTGTTCGAGAAAGTAGGCTAGAGGAGGGACCAAGGTCGGAACCAAGTAACGCTCCACAGACCATCTCATGGTCCGTGTGATGCTTCACAATCCGTGAAGGCCTTTTTGGAGTGGTCCATAGACTGCCTAAATCCCAGGGCCAGGACCACGAGCCAAGTGAGGCTCCACGGACCAGTGTACAGTCCGTGTGCAACTTCACATACCGTGTGTCCTATCATGAAGTGAACCTGAAAGTCTCCAAAGATTTCAAGCTAAGGCATGAACCAAGTCAAGCCACACGGTAGGGCTCACAGTTCGTGAGCCAATACATGAACCATGTGGATGCTTCCATCAACGATTGTTCCAATTATTTGCTCTATTTCATTAATGGTTAATTGGTAATGTTAATTATCCCTAGGGTCATTTTAGCCTTTCTACAGTCTCCTAAAACCCCTAAATTGATCCCTAATCCATTTTAATTCATTCAAGCACTCAATTCATCTCCCAAATTCTCTCAATTTTCTATCATCCACCATTGAAGACCAAGCTTAAAATTGGGGGAAACTCAAGTCTTCATCAGAATCTTCTCAATCTTCTTGTTAAATTCAAGGTATATGGGTTTGGTTCATGGTTTCCCTTTCAACCATGAAGACCCAAAATCCTTTTCTCAATTTTTGATGAAATTATAATTTTCTTAAAATGGGTATTTTAATTTAAAGATGATTTAGTGCAATTGAAGTGTGGGTAATTCTTATTTAATGATTTCAAGATGAATTAAGCCCCTAATTGATGAATTAGTTAGATTTAAGATGGTACAAGTATGCATGTCCCCTTACTATTTAATTTATACATGAGTAATGTTAAATTGAGGTTTAATTGTTGATTTAACTTTGAATATCTTATGAATTCTTCTTGATTTGGATTTAAATTATGAATTATAGTACCCATGCTATTATCATCATCAATCATGGCATTAGCATGCATGAACATGGATTTCAAGAAGGATATGATGTGGGCTAAGGCCTAAATATATATGAATATGATTTTGAACAAGTATGGGTTATGACAAGAATATGATCACATAATGTCTATGCTATGGATCTTTGAGCAACTATGTGTGTTTACACCAATATGATATGATTTGAGAAGTATGGAGCTACTCCTATGCATGAAGTTTGACATGAGAATGTATTTGTCTCTTTAGCCCAATGAAATATGATTATGAAATGTGTTTGACCTTTGGTCAGATATGCGTGAAAGTAAAGCAAATGATTTGGCCTTTAAGCCTAATTATGCATGATTATGATGTAAAGTATTTTTGATCCATTTTAAAGGTATATATATATATATATATATACGTATTCTTGTGGGATGATGACTTAGCACCGAGTTGGATTGGAGTAATAAGTGGGTTATTCCCAAGTGTCCCACTCCTTTCCCACAACTATGTGCCAACATAGGTTATGCTACCGAAATGTGATATCCTTAAGGTATGCTATGATATGATATGATATGTTATGTAAATCTTTCCAAAATGATCAGGTCGTAAGGAAGGTGACCATCACACCGAAATGACTGGGTCGTAAGGTGTAGTGTATATTACCTTTCATAAGTAATCTTCTTGCATATGATGGGAGGCCTCATCGGAAAAGTTCATGTTGTAGTTCACATGAGTTTGGATGTCGATTATGGTCTCACCCCTATTCTATAAGCATTATGGAATTTCATGCATCATGGACTTCATGGCATATTGGTATACTATCCTTTCCTATATTTTTCTCCTATGTATATGCCCTTGTCATCTAGCTTGGTCGAAGGCTCATGTTCATATCTATTGCATGCCTACATACTTAGTGAAGTATTATGTGCTAATCCATACTCTTTTTCTATATGCTTTAACCATGTGGGGAACGAAGTTGACTTTCATCCTCCGTTAGACGGATAAATCTAGATTCTTGAAGTGATTGCTTATGGTGAGCCCTATGTTTCGAGGGCAACAACCACCTTCATCTACCTTGTCTTTACTTTATTTTCCTTTACTTTGTAACTTGAGGGTGAGCCTGGATTATGTCGTGGCCCCGTCTTATCTTATGTAGAGGCATTGTTTGACATATGGACTCTATTGAATATTATGCTATGTGATACTTGTAGTGATATGTCTATGTTAAGTGGTGGTATCTTATGTTATGCTTCCGTTTCCGCTTATGCTATTATGATATGATTGTCTGGGAATGTGTTTATGTGGAAAGTACTTTATCCTGCTTGCCCCATAGCTTGAGTCATACTTACCTGCCCCTTAGAACATTATTGCTATGTGTTATGTGATTCATGTTTATCCCATTCCCGGCAACATCTCCATAGCTTGAGTCCAAAGCCCTGAAATCCCTAAATTTACGTGTTATTTATTTATTTTATGAGTTTCCAACCCAATGATGTGTGTGGTGATGTTATGATGGCTTGATCGAGGATTCATGGGTTTTCCTTTTCCATGTCACATCTAGGCCCTACTCTCGGGTCATGATAAAGATGGTATCAGAGCCCTAGGTTTGTAAATGATCCTCAGAGTCTAACAAACCGTATCAGTTAGAGTCTTTTTCATGGGTGTGATGCGTCCCATACCTAAGAACAAGACACTATGATGATGTTTTAGGAATTTTCTCACTTTATTGTCCCATTAATTCATGTTGTGAGCTGTTATGAAAGATTTTCTGAAGTAGGGTGTTCTTGTTGCTCTTTTAGAAGATGCTTCCCAGAAGAGCTCCCCTTCCCAGAAAAGCTGATGTTCCTGAGGAATAAGCCCCTCGTGAACCTGTGGAGGTAACAATGACTCACGTCGAGTTTTGGAATGTGGTGTGTATATATGTTGGCTAAGGTGGTGTTCAATTAAGCTTCACCAACTAATCCCACAAATGGTGGCACTCCAGCTTCTAGGGTGAGGGACTTCACCCGGATGAATCCTCCGGAAGTCTTTGGTTCAAAGGGTGATAATGATACCCAAGAGTTCATTGATGAGCTCGCAAAGTTGTTGACCATTATGGGTGTTAGTTCCGAGGAAAAAGCTGAATTGGCTGCCTATCAATTGAAGGATATAGCTCAAGTGTGGTACAATCAGTGGTTGGTGGAAAGAATGGAAGATGTTAAGGTCGATTGGAAGGAATTCAAGTCTACTTTTATAGATATTTCTTTCCTCTTGAACTTAGGGAAGCCAAGATGACCGAATTTATTAACCTCAAGCAAGGTAGCATGACTGTGAGGGACTATTCTCTCAAGTTCACTAAGCTTTCAAAGTATGCTCTTATTCTAGTAGCTTATTCCCGTGCAAGAATGAATAATTTTATTTTTGGGAGTTTTGGACTTGGTGGTGAAAGAATGTCGTATCGCTATGATCATTAAGGACATGGATATCTCTCAGCTCATGAGCTATGTTGAACAGATTAAGGGTGAAAATTTCAAGTAGCAAAGAGTGAACGACTCTATGAGACCCCGGTATGATGGTGGATTCTCCAACTCTAAGGGTGGTGGCGGATTTGTTCATTTCCAACAGGGCCAAGGTTCAAATAAAAGGTTTGCTAACCCAAGGGTCCCTTCTCCTAAGTTACAAATTAGAGGTGGCCCACGAGTTCCCCATTGTGGGAAGAACCATCTGGGTGATTGTAGGAGAGCTTTGCGTGCTTGCTTTGGGTATGGGGGTTTGGACCACAAGATTTCCAACTGTCCAACGGGTGCAAAGAAAGATCAAGTGGCCCCTGGTGGTCGAAAGTTGAGATTGTTGGTCCTCCCAGGAACAACAGGTTCTATGATCTTCGTGCACGATAGGAGGTGGAGGAAGCTCCATACATCATGACTTCTATGTTAAGAATCTTTGATTTTGATGGTTATATTTTACTTGATCCTGGTGCAAACTTATCTCTTGTGACTCCTCTGTTGGCTGTTAAGTTTGGTTTGATTCCTGAAACTTAGAGAGAACTTTATTTGGTGTATACCCCTATGGTTGTATCTATTATTGCCCAGAAAGTGTATCGAGGTTTCCCTGTTTCTGTGTTGCATAAAGTTTTCCTCGGTGATCTTGTAGAGCTTGAGATGTGTGACTTTGATGTTATTCTTGGGATGGATTGGTTGCATGTATCATATGCCTCAACTGATTGTAGGACTAGGCAAGTTAAGTTCCATGTTCCTAATGAACCCATATTGGAATGGAAGAGTAGTGATTCCGTGGTTAGGGGTCGGTTTATTTCCTACCTCAAAGCAAGAGAATGATTTGTAAGGGGTGTATCTACCATATTGTGTGGGTTAGAGATGTGGAGGGTGAGTCACCTACTCTTGAATCGGCTCCGATGGTTAATGAGTTTCCCGAAGACTTGCTCGGCATTCCTCCAGATAGAGAGGTAGATTTTGGCATAGATCTACTTCCGGATACTTGACTTATTTTCATTCCTCCTTATCGTATAGCTTTGGTAGAACTAAAGGAGTTGAAGGAGCAGTTGAAGGACTTGTTGGAAAAAGGTTATATTAGATCGAGTATTTCACCTTGAGGTGCTCCCGTGTTATTTGTGAGGAAGAAGGATGGTTCTCTCCAAATGTGTATTGATTATCATTAGTTGAATAAGGTGACCATTACGAATAGGTACCTGTTGCCAACAATTGATTATTTGTTCGATAAACTTCAAGGAGCTATTCATTTCTCTAAGTTAGATCTTTGATCGGGTTACCATCAGTTGAAGGTGAGGGAGTGTGACATTCCCAAGATGGCCTTTTGGTCTCGTTATGGGCACTTTGAGTTTGTGGTGATGTCATTTGGTTTGACTAATGCTTCGGCGGTGTTTATGGATCTCATGAATAAGGTGTCCAAATCATTCCTTGATAATTTTATGGTGGTCTTAATCGATGATATCCTAATTTACTCTATGAGTGAGCGAGAGCATATGGATCACTTGAGGTTGGTGCTTCAAACCATAAGGGAGAAGCAGTTGTTTGTCAAATTTAGCAAGTGTGAGTTATGGTTGGGAGAAGTTGTATTCCATGGTCATGTGGTGTTGCACAGTGGTATTAAGGTTGATCCTAAGAAAACTAAAGCGGTGAAAGATTGTCCTAGACCGTTGACTCCTTCGGACATTCAAAGTTTCCTTGGATTGGTCAATTATTATCATAGGTTTGTTGAAGGGTTTTCTTCCATTGCATCCCCTTTGACTAAATTGACCCAGAAGAAGGCTAAGTTTGTGTGATCAAATGAGTAGGAGAAGAGTTTTCAGACATTAAAGGATCGACTCACATCGACTCCTGTGTTGACCTTTCCCAGTGGGTTAGATGGGTTTGTGGTGCATTGTGATGCTTCATGAATTGGATTGGGGTGTGTACTTATGCAACATAGTATGGTAATATCTTATGCATCTTGGCAATTAAAGTTGCATGAGAAGAATTATTTGACCCATGATCTTGAATTGGTGGTGGTGGTGTTTTCTCTAAAGATTAGAGACATTATCTATATGGTGTGCACGTGGATATTTTCACCGATGGTGTGCCACGGTACCAAAATTGATTGTGTGTTCCGGATGTTGATGGCCTAAAGGAGATTATCATGAGTGAAGCTCATAATTCCCAATATTCTATTCATCCGGGATCCACTAAGATGCATCGAGATTTGAGGAAGTTGTATTGGTGGCATGGCATGAAGAAAGACATAGCCAAATTTTTGTCAGAATGTCAGAATTGCCAACAAGTGAAGGTTACACATCAAAGGCCTGGTGGCCTAACCCAAAATATTGAGATACTTACTTGGAAGTGGGAAGATGTGAATATTGTCTTCATAGTGGTGTTGCCTCGTACTCGTAACCAATTTGACTCAATAGGGTTGTTGACTGAATGACTAAGATGACTCACCTCTTACCGGTCAAGACTACTTATAGTGCCGAAGATTATGCTAAATTATACATTTCAGAATTGTTGAGGTTGCATGGTGTACCGAGATCCATTATATCGAATCGTGGCACTCAATTTACTTCTTATTTTTGGAGGTCATTTCGAAAAGGACTTGGTACTAAGATCAAATTGAGCATTGTCTTCCATCCCCAAACCGATGGGCAATCCAAGAGGACAATTCAAACCTTGGAAGACATGTTAAGGGCTTGTGAGTTGGAGTTCAATGGAAATTGGGATTATCATCTACCGCTCATCTTTTTTGCCTATAATAATAGTTTCCATGCTAGTATTGGTATGGCTCCGTTCGAAGCTTTGTATGGTAGAAGGTGTAGATCCCCGGTGGGTTAGTTTGAGATAGGTGAGGTGGCATTGTTAAGTCCAGATTTGGTTGTTGAGGCCATAGAAAAAGTGAGGTTGATTAGGGAGAGATTGAGGATGGCTCAAAGTCGCCAAAAGTCCTATTCGGATGTTAGGAAGAGGGATCGCGAATTTCATATAAGTGATTGGGCTTATGATATCTTCTATGAAAGGTATCATGTGATTTGGTAAAAAGAGCAAGTTGAGCCCTCGGTACGTCGGACCATATGAGGTGATTGAGCGAGTTGGTAATGTGGCTTATAGGTTGGATTTTCCTCCGGAGATGAGCTCTGTTCATCCGGTGTTCCATGTTTTGATGTAGAGGAAATTGGTCGGTGACCCTACGACAATCACACCTTTGGAGGGTGTGACGGTTGAGGAGAATTTGACTTATGAAGAGGTGCTGGTTAAAATTTTTGATAGGCAAGTGAAGTGGCTTCGCAACAAGAAGGTGGCTTCGATTAAGGTGCTTTGGAGGAACCAACATGTGGAGGGTGCTACATGGGAAGCAGAGTCGGACATGATGGAACGATACCCCTATCTTTTCCAATCTACTCAAGCCTAAGGTACTAGGTTCTATCCTTTGTAATGGTCCTAATTCTTTAAGCTCTTGCTTTTCATGACATTGCATGCATACATGAGCACGAAAATGCTTTAAAAGATGTTTTGACATGAGTTTTAAATGGATTTGAACAATGATGCATTTTCGATTATAAGTTATGATGAAAATATTTCTTGCTTGATTGACATCCTTGAGCCGTGGTCTAGCTCACTCGAGGATGAATGTTCCTAAGGGGGAGATGATGTAACGACCCAAAAATTTTCAAACTTCGTACTAGTGGATCAAGGCCCGCTTTGAACTTGTTAACGTTGTGTAGTGATGATCATCAATTCTATTTGAGTGGTTGTATTCAAAGGAATCAGGTTAGTAGATTTTGTATGGAGTTGTGTGGAAGGACTGACTTTGAATGGCTATATCTCTTGGTGCGAGATGAACTGTGTGGACTATGACCTATCAAAACGAAGCTCTTCGAGTTATCTTCGCAACTCAGTTAGTGTCACTCAAATTGGAGTTTATATGTGGAAGTTATGGCTCTTTCAGTGGGACTATCCGTAGACTGAAGTGTTCTGGAAAGGGAGGGCCAAAGTGGCTAAGGTAGGGCCATACAAGAGGGGCCACAAACTGTGAGAAGGATCATGACCCGTGAAGGGCGTCCGTGGGTTATTCTAGAAAGTGGGCTAGGTGAGGGATAAAGGCCGGAACCAAGTAAGGATTCACAGACCATCTCATGGTCCGTGTACGCCTCCTGGTCTGTAAAGGCCTTCGTGGAGTGGTCCAGAGACTTCCTAGACCCCAGGGCCAGGACTCTGGGCCAAGTGAGGCTCCATGGACCAGTGTACGGTCTGTGTGCAGCTTTACGGAATGTGTGTCCTATCATTAAGTGAACCAGAAAGTCTCCCAAGATTTCAGGCCAAGGCATGAACCAAGTCAAGCCACACGGTAGGGCTCACAGTCCGTGAGCCACTACACGGACCGTGTGGATGCTTCCGTCAGTGACTGTTTCAGTTTTCAGCTCCATTTCATTATACGTTAGTTGGTAATTTTAATTATCCCTAGGGCCATTTTAGCCTTTCTAAAGTCTCCTAAAACCCCTAAATTGAACTCTAATCCATTTTAATTCATTCAAGCACTCAATTCATCTCCCAAATTCTCTCAATTTTCTCTCATCCACCATTGAAGACCAAGCTTAAAATTGGGGGAAACTCAAGTCTTCATCAGAATCTTCTCAATCTTCTTGTTAAATTAAAGGTATGTGGGTTTGATTCATGGTTTCTCTTTCAACCAGGAAGACCCAAAATCCTTTTCTCAATTTTTGATGAAATTATGATTTTCTTGAAATAGGTATTTTAATTTAAGGTTGATTTAGTGCAATTAAAGTGTGGGTTGTTCTTTTTTAATGATTTCAAGATGAATTAAGCCCCTAATTGATGAATTACTTGGATTTAAGATGGTACAAGTATGCATGCCCCCTCATTATTTAATTTATACATGAGTAATGTTAAATTGAGGTTTAATTGTTGATTTAACTTTGAATTTCTTATGGATTCTTCTTGATTTGGATTTAAATTATGAATTCTAGTACCCATGCTATTCTCATCATCAATCATGGAATTTGCATGCATGAACATAGATTTCAAGAAGGATATGTTGTGGGCTAAGTCACAAATATGTTTATGACTATGAATTTGAACAAGTATGGGTTATGAAAAGACTGTGATCACATAATGTCTATGATACGGCTCTTTGAGAAACTATGGGTGTTTACACTAATACGATATGATTTGACAAGGATGGAGCTACTCCTATGCATGAAGTTTGACATGAGAATGTATTTGGCTATTTTGCCCAATGAAGTATGATTATGAAATGTGTTTGACCTTTGGTCACGTATGCATGAAAGTAAAGCAAGTGATATGGCCTTTAAGCCTAATTAAGCATGATTATGATGTCAAGTATTTTTGTTCCATTTAAAGGCATGTATATTTATAAGTATTCTTGTGGGATGACGGCTTAATACTGAGTTAAATTTGAGTAGTAAGTGGGCCATCCCCAAGGGTCCCACTTCTTTCCCTCAACTATGTGCCAACATAGGTTATGCTACCAAAATGGGAGGCCCATAAGGTATGCTATGATATGATATGATATGTTATGTAAATCCTTTCGAAATGACTGGGTCGTAAGGAAAGTGGCCATCACACCGAAATGACCGGGTCATAAGGTGTGGTGTAGATTACCTTTGGAAAGTAATCTTCTTGCATCTGATGGGAGGCCTCATTGGGCAAGTTCATGTTGTAGCTCACATGAGTTTGGATGTCGATTATGGTAACATCCCCTATACTATAAGCATTATGGCATTTCATGCATCATGAACTTCATGGCATATTGGTATACTATCCTTTCCTATATTCTTCTCCTATATATGTGCCCTTGTCATCTAGCTTGGTCGTAGGCTCATATTCATATGCATTGCATTCCTACATACTTAGTGCATTATTATGTGCTAACCCATACTCTTTGTCTACATGCTTTAACCATGTAGGGACCGAAGTTGACTTTAATCCTCCGCTAGACAGCTAAATTGAGATTCTCAAAGTTTTTGCTTGTGGTGAGCCCTATGTTCCGAGGGCAACACCCACCTTCATCTACCTTGTCTTTACTTTATGTTCCTTTACTTTATAACTTGAGGGTGAGCCCGGATTATGTCGAGGCCCCGTTTTATTTTATGTAGAGGCATTGTTGGACATATTGACTCTATTGGACATAGCTAGTTTTCGCTACAGGTTATGATCATGAATAATAAGGTTCTCAGGCAAGCTTTATGAAAAAATAAATTAAGCCTTTATAATACTCTTTGAGACAGTATGAATGATTGTGAGATTTTCTCAACTAGGCATGAATTAGTAATGGTGAAAGAATAATGCTCAACTTATATGAATCAATATGAATATATCTATTCAATGGTCAAGTCTTTATGAAACAGATTGATAATTAATAATTGCCTTTCAAAATGTTAATCATTATGATTTATGATAAGTATTTCATTGGAATTTTGACTTCGTATTGCATGAATTATGAGGTGGGGACTCGACCTAAGAGGTATCTAGCAATAATCTTTAGTCCTATAACTATGTATCGCCGTAGAATGTTATCTTTTGAACTCTCTAGTGAATCCACATATAGCCTATCATGATCCATTTTATGAAGTAGAGTCTACCTTAACAAGTAATCTTTCATTTTTCCAATGTACGAGAAAATATCAAGATTTTATGTGATAGCTCGCATGGTCTTATTGTCGATTACAATAGATATCCCACATATAGTATGATAGTTCGATTGTCTCTTCTAAATAGTTTTCATTATGATTTTTATCATTCATTCGACATACTTCTTCTTTGATTATACCTTATATAATTTATCGATTATGTTATTTATTTGGTCAGTTGCATGCTATGACATGTAGCACGTTGCATTACTCAGCAATTAGTACCTTTCATTTACTAGCACATACTTCTTTTGCTTACATCCTAATATAAGAGTCAGATGATCACTCTCATCCTTCT
>JBCEWC010009365.1:0-18828 GCA_038996855.1 Solanum aculeatissimum
ATTCTGTGTGTTGTTTCTTTTCTCCTTCGTTACATTTTGAAGGGAGCAAAATGCTCCCTTTTATAGAATGAAAAGTGAGATTAGTGCAAATTGCACTAATGGTTAATGGTGCACTCAATACTCCACTTAAACATTTAATATTCAACATTAATTAACATTTCGTGGCTTTAATTAATCTTTGATAAGTGGTAAACCTACTTAAGTTAAATCAAGATGAACAATTATTAATTTAATTTAATATATAAATCACTTGTGTATATATTAAAATTTTTGCATCCATGTTATATTCTTCTCTTGAAGGAAATGCACACATGTTACATGTTATGTGGTAAATTACATTTTTTTCTTAAACGTATTTTTTAATTATATAGATAGTAGATATTGAATTTTGTTAATTTATATGTGAGTTAATTTTTTTTATATTTTAAACCTTTTTAGTGAAAAATCTAATTGTATTTCTGATGTTTCCACAATCAACATATGTTATATGTAAAGACGATAAGCTTGTCATATACTATGTTGTTATAATTTTTAGTTTTGTAAATTATTATTTTTTAATTGAAAATCCTATCAAAACAATCTCTCAACATCTAAAATAACATCAACTTCGAAATGATCAAATTAGGCTGAAAGCATATTCGGTTAAGTATTAAGATTTTCGGTGTTAGTTTACATCGAAATTTGCAATTTAGCCTCCGGAATAGGTGAATAGTTGATTTTAGTCAACATCCTTGGTAAGCGTGCTCGAATGAGAATTTTGACAACGCAGTTAATTCTTGGACGTTGAGTTTGGTCTAGAATGATCTTTCGTTTAGTTCTCGAGACTTCTAGGTGCGCTTTGACCCACTCGATAGATTTCAATATTGGGAAGTAAGTCCCACACCTGATCATAACGACCTCCTATGGAAATTTCAACTACACCGTTAATAAAAATTTGAAATATACAAAGTCATAAACTCATTTACAATTGACCTTGCTTTTCCCAACCACAAAAAAGACGCGTGATTATTTGTGTAGAGCAAATTGCTGGTATCCACTCACATTTGACAAAGGTAAAATAGATTTAAATTATAACTAAAGGGTATTTTTGTCTTTTTAATGATGAATCTGAGTTAACTACTTTATGTAAAGATTAAATTATGATTAGCAGTAAATATTCCTTACGTAACTGAATCTTACGAGTCTAATTGAGTTATACTAGGATTAATTAATTAATTTAAAGATGAAATGACTGAAAAGCCCCTCTCGCTTTTGGGCTTATCTGTCTGCGACTTTTCGTTGCTTCTGGCCCAGGTCCCACATGACTGGACACTAACATGGGCCTACATAAATTGGGCTTAACCCGAGCCCATTTATTACATGACCCAAAGTTTCAATACAAGCTCATTTATATGATGATGGGCAAGTAGACTATCAAAATTGTCCCAAAAAATGGTGGACAATTATAAAATGATGGAGCTTGTTTACAAAATATAAACTTATGAGTCATGACTTTGAGTCCTAATCATGACCTTGATCCCAAATTGAATTGGAGAAAAGACTCCGAGTGATAACTCGACCTTGAACCCGAATTAGGTTGGGGTAGAATCCTGATTTGGGGAGAGAGTCAAGTAGTTGGGTCCTGTGGCAAGAGTCAAGAGTTAGGTCTCCTTCTAGGGGTTAGAAGAATTCAGGTCTTTAGTGAGGTTGAAGAGAATTTTGAAAAATATTTTTATTCTTCTTAAATTAGTGGAAAAAAAATTCATTTGAAAAATATTTTTTAAATCAGATAAGCCAACAAAATATGACCGTCACAAATAATTAAGAAAAATGATTTCCCTAGGTGTGTTTCCTTCGTACCAAACACAACTTTAATGATTTTGCTTTTAACTTATGACCATCATAAATAAGTTTTAAGTTTTGTAGTGACCACCCATAATGTCTTTTTTTATATAACAAGAGCAGCTTGGATCAAATTGTTATTTGATATGTCGATTCGACCGAACTCTTGGAATTGAAATAAATTCTGCATTGGATCAAATATGAACATGAGTTGAAATATACCACTCTTTTAACATTATAATTTTGAGTTATTTTTTGGTCAATATTATTAGTAATTATATCATCATGTTCATATTCGGTAAAATTTTTTTAACACTTCTCTGATTTTCTCGCAAAAAATATGTAGATATAAAATGGTGGGGCTTGTTTACAGAATATAAACTTACTGAGTTGGAAGAAGTGCTACATATACATAAACTTATTTGTGTCTGCCCTTTGTATACTAAACATATTTTGTGTATTTTAATTGCTTGGAAAGCTACATTTAGCTTTTAAAGAAGTGCTAACATGATCAACTTGCTTTCAAAGACTATTTTAACTGAAAAACATGTCAAACTGATGTTGTTTCCATGCCATTGTAACTTATTTCAGATTGTTTTTTAGTATTATCGAAGCATTCTGCAACGAAAACTTCATCTTTGTGTGGTGTGAATGGATCAGAAGGAGCTGAAATGGTTGAGTTTAGCGTCTACAAGACGCTCCTGGTTGTGTCTTGTTGTTGTTCAAATATCTTCTTCAATTGCTCCCCTTGTTCTTCGATCCTCAGTTGTAACTGTCGCTGATACTAATAACAGAAAGACAATAGGATTCAGAAAGATTGTCTTGATACTGTTTCAGCTCTAAGCATGCTACAAGAGTCTAAATTTATAGATTTTCATGTACTAAATGTACCTCTACTTGCTCGTGAAGACGCCTCTGGACTTCTAGCTGCATATCTAGTGCTTCCTTGATTTGCATTCCACTGAAAAGAAATCTGGATTAAGGTAATTTTCCAGCTAAAACAATCAAGGAAATCAGTTAAGACAGTTGAAAGTAAACATACATTTTGCTGTCAATTTGTGTCACATTATTCGGGTTGTCCATCTTTTCAGACTTCAACTATTGTCTTATAGTTAACTCTTTTGTTAATGTAGTATACAGTAGTGTGGATGCTTAAATCCTTCTAACACAAGGCAGATTTATAGGAGGAAAAAAGGAAAACAATGTATAGTTCATTTTCAAGTTGGAAATGCCTAAGAAGTGAGATGAAATGGTGTTTCAATCTTCTGAGGTTCCAAAGATTTCAACAGATTTTATAATTAGAATTGTACAAGGAAATAGTCTTTCCTTGTGTTTTTCATCATGTTGTTGCTTCTGTGCTTTTGTTTTTTTATGTAGACGGACGGATGGACAACATAAGGAACCAATGCAGATCTAAGGATGGAAAATTGCTCGCGATTAGCAATTCTGGCTATAGAAGGTATCTGGTTGCATATAATGCTCTCACAAAGTGGTATAACTCGAATAAAACGATGAGAAGAAGAAGGGTAAAGATGAAATTTGAACTTCAGACTCGAAGGTCTGAACGTTAGACATTTTGGTCTGAAGTTACACTTAACTAGTTTCCAATTTTCAGAACATTGGGTTGACTGCTTTCAAATTTCAATCCCTCAAGTATGAAGTTGGAAGCTAACTAAGTCTCTATCAGTAGATTACTATCCTGAAAGACCCCTCGTAATAAAACTTATCCAACATCGACTACTAGACTTTCACCTTTCACGAAGAGAAGGAAAGTTAGTGGTATGCCCAACTCATAGCTAACGAGAGCCCAGTCAATGAGCTTAGTACACTCATTCTACGAAGATCCAAAAGATTTGTGGTATGCTTGACATTAGGCCCAAACTCACAATCACCTGGTCCATGAAGCCCCAAGAGTAAAATTTACCTTGAAATGTGCAGCAAGTGAATCATTTCCACCACCTAAGGTATGTGTCGCGATGGTTGAGATCCTTAAACTTTTAATCAGAGGTCACACGTTCAAGCCTTTGAGATAATTTAAAACATGACTATTCAAGATTCATTTGGCAACTACCTATGATGCAAAGAATGTTTGTTCTCACATCATTGAAACTTGATTACCAAGGCTTATAGTTTAGTGGAACTGGTAGGAGTCGTCTCGTCTCCCACATGATGAGAGTAGGTTCATTCAATTTTACTGTCTCCTTCTCTGATCATCCAGTGTAATACAATACAAGTCATTTCAGCAAATGTTAAAGCTTGAAACGCGAAGTTCTTATATACATTGTGTCACACTTGAGAGCAAACTATAGAGAAGCAAAGACAAAATTAGTGTATACAAGCATATTACAACCACCATTAGTCAAATTTCTCCTTGTGCACACCAGAGAACCATTGAATATATAGCATAAATGAAGTACTTTAAGTTTTTTTGCATGATATTTATGTCTGCATTTTGTACTATACATTTTTTGTGTAGTTTGCTTGGGAGGCAAATTAGCTCTACAGAAATGCTAACGTTGACTCTCGGTCAAAAACTAGCTGAAAAAATTTCAAACTAATGTTGTTTACATGTCATTGTAGCTTATATTAGATTGAAAATGAGTATTATTGAAGCTTTCTGCAGCAAAAACTTCCTCTTCATGCGGGGTGAATTGATCAACAGGAGATGAAATGCTTGAATTTCGCGTCTCCAAGAGGCTTCTGGTTGTTTGTTGTTGTTGTTCAAATATCTTCCTCAATTGCTCCCCTTGTTCTTCGATCCTCAATTGTAACTTTCGCTGAATCTAACAAAAGAAAGACAATAGGATTCAGAAAGATTGTCTTGATACTGTTTCAGCTCTAAGCATGCTACAAGTGTCTAAATTTATATCTTTTCATGTACCAGGATGTACCTCTAGTTGCTCGTGAAGGCGCCTCTGGACTTCTAGCTGCATATGCAGTGCTTCTTTGATTTGCATTCCACTGAAAAGAAATCTGGATTAAGGCAACTTTCTACCTAAAATAGTCACAAAAATTGGTTAAGATAGTTGCAAAGAACATACGTTTTGCTGTCAATCTGTGTCACATTATTTGGGCTGTCTGTTTTTCCAGATCTCCCTGCATCAAAGGAAGGAGGAAACTCTCATTTCCAAAAATAGATGGAAACTTTAAGATCAAGTACTTAGCAAGCAATGGCAAAGTTGAGTACATCTCAGAGAGCATTTCTCCACAAGCAAAGTCAAAATTAGGGGGATTTAAAGAAGTTTTAAGTTTTTATCTTGATGTAAATATCAAATTTAAACAACAACAACTATGTCTCAGTCCCAAACAAGTTGAGATCCGCAATACGAATCCCCACTTCTTCATTTAAAGCTCATTTTGTATCATCATCATACTAAATAAAACTAAAGTGAAATGTCTGAGAAGTAAGATCAAACTGTTGTTTCAATCTTCTGAAGTTCCAAAGTCCACAACAGATTTTAGGATTAGCATGTTTGTGCAAGGAAATAATCTCTCTTTGTCAGCATGATTATAGAAAGCTCTTACAGCATTATATATTACTTGGTGTAATGAAAGGGGAGCCTTGGAGCAACGGTAAAGAGATCATTGTCTCTGTGTGAACTACAAAATCACAGGTTTGAGCTGGTAATTAGCTACTGATGCTTGCGTCCCGGGCTGCCTATATATTACTTTGTGTAGAAAGGCTCCTATTACTGCATTTTATTCACTTTTTATTTTGAGCGAAGGGTCAATACCATACCCAAAGTATCCCCTTTTTCGATTTTTATACTTAAACTACTGAAGTATCCCATTTTTTCGACTTTCATACCTGAACTATCACCAAATATTTATCAAAACACACCTCAACTATAAGATGTTCCCTTTTCCTACCTTAACGATGATGATATTTTAGTTTGAATAAGGGAACTACTGATATTTGAGGTGGTTTTGTTAAATAGTTGGTGATAGTTCAGGTATAGAAGTCGAAAAAAGGAGATATTTCAGGGGTGCGTTTGACCATTAGCTCTTTTATTTTCGGTTATAAAAGGAGAACACAAACTTATCTATTTTCCTCTTTTAGTACTTCACCATGATCCTAAAAGGTCCTGATTACCAGTACTGGATGTCCTAAACATCAGCAAATTTCAAACAAGCATAGTGTTCTGGGAAGACAAATGTTTCTTCTTAGTAAACATGAAGCTTATTTCGGATAATACATACCTTCTGTTGATTCAGGGATGAACTTTGCATTTCGATATTTCTAATCAAAAGAAGAAGAAAAAACATTTGCTTCAGAATTTTGTCAAATTTAAAAAGATGTTCCAAGAAAGTATTTCTTTCATATTAACAAGTACCTGTAAATGACTTTTTACATGAAAAATGGTTAAGCCTTCTGAATCCATCAGCTTTAGTATTGCCTTTGGCGTCGCCTCTGGCAGATGAAGTGAAGAACAATCAATCCATAGCCACAATGATCAGCTCCAAAGAAACAGAAAGCTAAAAAAGATCGATAAGAGAAGTGTAAATTTACTTACTGTCAGCTCCTCCAAGACGATTTACACACTCAACAAATCGATCATGAAGATCCTGAGTCCACCTGATTCGCGTCTTACTTGATAAAGATCCTCCAGAACATGAAGAGTTGTTAAAACTATTTGCTGATTGACTTCCAGATTGTTGCCTTACATGTACCAAGTTGAAACCAGATGTATTGTTTGAGACCTGTGGGAACATAACTCGAGTCAGAATAAAACTTGAAAAACAGTACTACAGTCAGAACTCTCTATAACAATAGTTCACTACAATGGCAAAATTTTCTTGGGAACAGACTTTTATATTACGTTATATTAGATGTTCTCGATAACAACATCAAGCTATTGCAGCCAAAACATATCAAGAGAAAACAACGTTGTTATAGAGAGATTTGACTGTTTACATACACAGGAATCAATTGAAAGTACTTACACCACAGTCTTGATTTCTTTGAAAAGGAACTGAAGCAGGCTGCCTGTTTGAAGAATCAATATCTCTAAACAACTTACTCTTAAGAAGCAAAATCCTCTCTTTCTCTGATAGATTACTATAAGGATTTCCATATAGTCCTTCAGAACCAAGTGGTTGACTACTTGAGAATTGTGATCTGATGAATGATGGCATTGAAATCTTGGGAAAATCGATGTCAACTCGTGCTGATGAATTTTCCAAGAAAACATTTCCACATTGCTGAGTAAACGACTGAGTTTGAGGATCAATATTCTTGGACAGCTGAGTACAACTATTGTTGTCTTGGTATTCATATTGTGTTAATCCAAGGTACCTCTCTGTAGCAAAAAAAGCTGAAGTAGGTGATGATCCTATTCGACTTATGATAGTTCTCGACGATGATGAATCAGTACTAGGCCAAAAATTTTGCTGCTGTTGCTGTTGCTGTTGACAACCTGCAGAATTTTCAGGCTGAAAACAAAACCCCATCTGTGTGAATTCTAAGTTGCAATCACTTGCTAATTCATAGTTCTGAATACTCATTTTTTAGCCAAAATGACTAGCCAAGCTCAAGAAAATTGTTATTACTATCAAACAAAGGGATCCTGTTTTACACTTCTCAACAAACAAACTGCATTTCTTGGATGAATGTCTGAATTAATCCCAAAACTCAATAAACCAAAAGGATGAAGATTCTTGAAAAATTAAAATTGAATCTTGCTCCTAATTTCTTCTTCTTTTTGTTATATGCTGAATGACTCCATACAACATGATATAAGAATATGAATATGTCAACATGTAAGTGCCAAATGCCAACTATTTTAAATATTCTGTAATGTAGATAAGGTATGAACAAATGATAAGACCAAAGCCAAAACATCTTACAAGGTGAACTATTTACTACTATATATAACTGGATTTTGTCCCCTCCAACAAGTAATACAGTCAAACCACATAGTTATACCGACATTTCACTATAACAATCGTATTGTCACTATAATGAAGTTTGACTGTAATATTACACGTGTCCTCGATCTTCATTTTTATTCTCAAACTATTAAAATGAAAAGTGAAAAAGATACAGAATTTTCTTAAAAGGAGGAATATAAAGTTAAAAATTCATTTTAGCATCATTTAGATGATAAAAGAATATAATTTATGGGTTCATCTGTTAACATAATAGTTTTATGAGGAATGGTATATATCCACTAATACTCTATCTCAAGCTTAATTATTCTTAGTAGCCTATAGTGCTTCATGTCTAGAAACTTCCTTGTACACACACATTCCTTTTATTTAGGTAACATTCTTTTTATTTTTCCTGTAATTTATTATCTAAAATTTAATTTTAATTTAAAAATTTTATGAGAATATTGAACTATGGTCTAGAATTTTTAAGATGTTTTATCAATTTCAAGAATTACATTTATAGTTTATAAAAATCAATAGAAACCGCTTTGATATCATGATGGCAACTAGCGTAACCTGTCGATAGGTAAGCCACGTCATAATCTGGAACTGTAAGTAATGGATATAAGGAGGAAAACTAACTGAATCAACATACAAGTGACGATACAAATAAATAAAAGCAAGAACTGCCCAAATATATATACAAAGATTCCTTCCAGAATCTGGAAGTTGCCAACACTGAGCTACTACAACAAAATAAAAAGTACAAGTCTCAAAAGTGGACAAAAAATATCAAGATCTGGCTAGTCTCGAAATATACAAAAAGGCGAATCACTACAACAAAATAAAGAGTACAAATTTCAAAAGTGGACAAAAAATATCTACAAAATTTTACTAGTCTCAAAATATTCAAAGACACGGATCACTAAGTTGAAGGAGATGGAATGATCCAGAAACACCGAATGCTCACCCTGATTTTAGATGTGAGTTGCTACAAGCTCGATCAATCAACGCTAATAACTGGTGCTCGGACCTACATCACAAAAGTAGATGCAGCGTGTTCCAGATTAATTTGTTCTTCGAGTGCTTCACTTTGACTGCTAAACTGTTTATTGTACCATGCATCAAGAAGTAGACAAAAAGTGAATCCTCAGATTTATTCTCCACCTAGTATCAAACAAAAACAAAAAAACAAGAAAACCACCTTATCTCATAATATTTTCCAAATCTTTTTTTTTTTTTAATCTTTTGGTGGAGAGTTAAAAGGTCAGATAGAATTTTGAAATGATGGTAAAACTATTTTTTTTATGTGATATATAAATTATGAGTTAATTATGAAAATAGATATTAATATTTATATCGTATATTTTACGTCAAATTTGTGCTTTAATTTATATTTGTATTAAAAAAATCTATTAAATCTATGTAAATTATTGATTTTAGTAATTTCAAAATAATGAAATTTAAATTCATAAACTTTTAAGTCAAATCCTAACTTCTCATTTATACTGCCTATATTATATCGAGTGACAGAAACAGAGTCGGAATTTGAATTTAACGTATTTTTTTAGGATTGAGTGGAGGGGGAAGGGGTGGAGGGTGGGTTTACCCTAGTCCTTCTAATTACATCTTAATCCTCCACTTATGGCTTATCCCAAACATGCATAAAAGAGAAATACTTCATGACTTGCCTTTTGGAGCAACTTGGTTATAAAAATTTAAGGAAAAGTATTGAAGATATTTCTCAATTTAACGTAAATTACTAATTTTATTTTTGAACTATTGTCAGCTTTAAAAATATTATTTTATTTGACTAACTCAACTTAAATACACTATAGATATACCTCGATCTGTCAGATGATATAGCAACTGATCTCAAATTCTTGTAGAAACATGAGAATCTTAATGAAAGCCGAGAAAAGTGTTGAAAACACCTCTAAACTTGACGAGAATTTAAGGGTATGTATTTCACTTGTGTTACAAGATCAAGAGTGTATTTAAGTTCAGTTAGTCAAGTATATGATTTTTCTTAAGACCGTCAATAATTTAGGAACGAAACTAATAATTCACACCAAATTTAGAGATATTGTCATTAGTCTAGTTATATTAATTGGGTCATTTTTTATTTATATTATATGTGTGAATTCAATCCTCGTTAGCTCACTTCTTTTTTTATTCTCTTTTGACCAATTAAAAAAGAATAAAAATGGCCGGTCATTCCACTATGTTCTAGTAGCCAAAATAAATAAATAAATAAATGCAACAACTTTTCCTTGTTTGGGATTTAATTTGGAACTTTTTAAAAAAAAAAAAATCTTTAATTAGATCCAATGATAGATGGAACTTTAATTTTATGATTAACTATTTGTGATTATGAGAATAATTAACGGAATAATCGACTACAATTATTTGATGAAGTGCATGAATGATCTATATTCTAATCAGTTTAGCTTATAATTATAATTTATAGCTTAAACAATTTATATTATAAGAGAATTACACTCAATTATTTGTTCGTTAATTATAATTAGGTACAACCCCTTGCCAATTTAATATTTTTTTCTTCCTCTATATACACTTTTGGAATTATTGGATTTTTAAAAAAAAGTATTTTTCTTATTGGAAGTAGAATTTTTAAAATACTTTTTTTATATATATTGAAAAGATTTAACAAACTTGATTACAAAAATATATAGAATTTATTTAGCAAAAGTATTTTCTTTTTGTATTTTTATATATATATTAAAAAGATTTAACGAATTTTTTCATAAAATTCGCTCAGGGTATTTAATTTAACTTGTATTAGTGTACATATTAATTAAAGTTAATATATAGTTTGATTCTAATTTGTTATTAATTAACTTAACGGATTTTAACATTCTTGATCTAGTGGCTAATCTTTTAATTAATTAACCCAAATTTTAAATGAAAAAAAAAAGAATGAAAACGATCTTACATAAAATATGCAAGGGAAAAAATAATTCTTCGTTGACATTTATACTTTATTAATTCTTAGTGTGATATTTCCAATTTGGGACAAAAAGAGCATGTTACAATTAGGAAGTACCAAAAATGATTAACTCCAAAAGATTATTTTTTTTATTAATTCCCCATTAATTAATGGGATGTTAATTGATTAACTCGTATTTTCTTTGTCTCTTATAACTTCTATAAAAAATAAAATAAAAATTTAATATCTTAATTTTGGTGCTTTTCGCTTCATTAGAAGTTGATGACAATTGGTTATCAATTGGTAGACGAAAATCCGTGTACCGCTACGGGAGAGTATTCATTGGATAAACTTCATACCCTTCTTTCGGATCTCGAATCGAGGAGAACAAACAAAGAAGGGAATCTCGTCGAGTTCTTACGCTTTCATGTTGACAACTCAATTCAGTCGATTACTATAGGGATGAACGCTCCATGGGGTCCCTTCGCTTCGTATCCAAGACTAAATTCTTACCTGGTCCTACCTTTCAGGGATATCCCGAATCCGAGAATAAATAAAGTGAGTCTTCTTTCAAGTTCTCAACACCATGACATGATTCAGCCTTGGTCCTATTGAAAATACTAGCGAAAATCAAAATCTAAAAATGAAAAACATTCATAATCAAGAGTTTTTCAAACAAAGTCTTTTTATCTTCACGAGGTAAAAATATGATCTCCTCTCATTCAATTATCTTCAAACTCATCTATAAAATTACGCTGAGTACGTTATTGTTTGTTATTTATCCACTTGTGGATTGGATTCATATTCAAAATCACATTTTTGGATGGTATTGGCATTAAAAATTTATTAAAGGAAAAAAACAAAAGAGATATACTTATTATTTTTTTATATAGAATTATGAAAAGGACATTTTATTTTTATTTAATTAATTTTTGTTTGTTTTTTTGGATGAACATTACATAGCTATTTTACCTCTTAAAGTTCTCAAAGGACACTTTATATAGAAACCTTCAACACATTGGCCAGTTGGTATTGATCAATAGGCAATTAAAACTATGCAACTTTTTTATGATAAAGTATATAATATAATATATTTGATCTTAGCCAAATATTATTGGCTTTTCATTTTGCATATTCTTGTCGCCGTTTGGATAATTTATTTATTTTATTTTAGAAAATAATTGTTTTTAAAATTTAAAAATAAAAAAAATCTCATTGTTGAAACATAGAAAGAGCTGAAAGAATAAATTAATTTTTTCATATATATTGAGTAAAAGATTTGTGTAATTAATTGAACTCAATGAGAGTGAAATATACTGTTATACGTGGGCTCCAGAGCAGGTATCGAATATCAAGTGAAAAATAAAAAGATAAAGAATCCATTACTATAGAATTATGAAATATTACTTCCTCTTCAAATTTATATAAAGATATTTGATTGCGGGCTCTATTGAGCAATGCCAGAGTAGCAACATCAAGGTCTGAGTCAAATTGAACAAGGGCGGTCACTTCGCGATATTGTGCCAATTCCAATTTTGAAATATCGTAGACTTATTTCATAGTTTTCAACTGAACAACAGATTCGACGTGACTGACAAATAAGCCGCCGTTAATAGTAGGTTTAATTCCGCGATAAAAGAGTTTTGTTTCCAAACAAATTTGTCCATCAATAATGGGGATCACATTGGTAGGAATAATTAAAAAAAATCTTTAAAAACTTTTGATCTAAAACATAATATATGTATGTGACTATAAAATCATATATGTGATGATGAAATAAATCGTCTTTCTCTGTATCTTAAAAAGAAAAAATATATATATGTCACACAAAATTCAAGCCTATGGTGTGTATTATCCATTTTGGCTTAATAGATCTTTACATAGCACTCTTTTTTCTTTGTCCAATTCCATCTTATCAAACAAGACTGACTTCTGACTAACCTATGAAGGGTTGTGAGTACGAAAGTTGTCGGCCGGCGGTCTTTTGCTCCTCTTGTTTTTATACGAGAGTCTTTTTATCTCTCTCGCTTTAACTCAAGTTCTTATTCTCTTCTTTCAGTCGAGTGATGCCAACAAAAAAAGAGAGATAATATCTCGAAGATTTTTTATTTTTTATTTTTTGTAAAATAACAAAAATAAAATGGGGAACATATATTTAACCATAATACCGGATAATGGAAATTGCTATTTTTAATATACATTTGGAACCATTACATTTTAATAAATATTAAAATTACAATAAGTGGAGATTAGATAGTCATTAATAATAATAATAAACACGTGTTTTAAAACAACGATACCTTTAATTAAAAATATATTTTTAAGTATATATTATAATTTATTTATAAAGATTCCATCTCCACAGTGTGTGTTCTAAAATTAGTTTTATAACAAACAAATCATTCAATTTTTAAAAAAACTATAACATAACACCATATTCTTCATATAAAGAAATATTTTTTATAATTTTATTTAGAAATTATAATTTTTGAGATTCAAAACATTATTCTAAGAAAGCCATCATATATATAGAGAGAAAAAGTTCGTTATAAAAAGTATTCAATACATTTTTACGAATAATTACATTCATTCTATTTTAAAATATTAAATATTATAAGCTAATTCAACGTTCTATATACAACTCGCAAAATGATAAAGACACCCAAAAAGGTCAAAATCTTGAAAGAACGAACAAAAAAACCCTAATTTGAGATTCAATTTTTTTTTAATAAAAAGAATTATTAATCTTGTCTGATTTCTTTATAGTGTTTGGTATCAAATTATAAACAATATGACAACAAAAAAACTACATAGAATTTAATTTAAATTCTCAAAACTCTCCAAACATGGCCTTATTATTTTTAAATAATTTAATTTCAAAAGAAAATTGAACCCCTTCACAAATCACTATCATAAAATTCATTTCACACCTTAGTGTAAGCCACGTTTATTGACTAATTTTAATTGACCTTCAATAAGGGTGTGTTTGAGAGGGAAAATAATTTTTTTTTATAAAGAATATTTAAAAAAAATATTTGATGAGTAATTAAACAAAATAATATTATAATCTCAACAATATTTATACATAATTTAGAAAAGTATTATAAAAATTGGAGTAGACGAGCCTCATTCTAAGACTGTTCAAGATTGAATCGAATCAAAATCAATAACTTGAATCAAAAACTCAAATCAAAAAAATTATTGCCTTATAAATCAACGATTTTAATTTTTTTTATATTGAATCATCGATTATTAATCCTCGAAAAGAACATCAATTGGTAACCACTAATTTTTAAGAATTCTCAAAATCAAAATCCTTTAACTTGCCTAACCCAATAATAGATACTTCAATAAAATGGGCAATAAAGTTAACAAAAAGATAAAAAAATATTCTTTTAGCTAAGTTTTTTTTGGAATAGGATTTCCACGTTTTATGGACGATAGATATCGCATGTTATTTGTACTTGATGAAAATTTGAATCTGAATAAATATATAATTCATTAAAATTTTGTACAAAATTTAAAAATCGTTAAAATATTATTTTCATAATAAATATTATGAAAATCCATTATAAGTTATATATATGTGCACCAATTACTATTACAATCATAAAAACACGACTACTTCCGTCATGCAATTACCATTTATAGATTTTTACCGAGAGTCCAAAATAATAATTAAATTTATTGTGAGATATTTATAAATATTTAGTAAATTTAATAATAAATATATAAAATCTGGACAAAAATTACTGAATTTTGATAAATTCAATTACGATCCGCCTTGATATGATCAAATTTAAATTTTGTTAAGCTCCACTCCAATTACAATTAGATAGTCCGATCTTAGTCGTTTGGGCCTTAGCCCAAGAAATTCTGATCATTACCTGAGTAGGCCCAATAACTTTAGAAATGGGCGATCTTGGACTTTTGACTTCGCCTACGTCAATCATTTTGATCTCAAAGGATTGTTTGGTATATAAGGTGTATAACTAATACTATATAGCAAATCACAAAATTAGCAATACAAAAGTTATTAATGCATGGATAAGTGTATGTTTAAAGACGAAACTATCTTTAATACAACAAGTCAAACACTAGATAAGAAATAGTAATATTTTTGTAATTGATACCGACATAATTAATCATAAACATTACTAATACATCCTATTTAGTACAATTATTTATTCCATTGGGGGGTCAAAGATTTAAGATCATCTACATTCTACTCCATTCATAAATCGTTCAATACAATATCAATATCCATAGTAAAAATCTAGCGTAATTTGAGAGTTTCTGATGAAAATTTCTAATACAACGCCAAGACTCGAAAAAAATACTTTATACAAATTTTATAATGAATATATTCAATATGTATACTATGAAAAAAATGTAGAATATCCTCAATTTAGCTAAGTAGGTTATATACGACGAAAGATAACGAGTTCAAAATATCGACTGTCTTTACTTATATAAACTTAGAAGTTAAGGACCAAATTCATCGTTTTTAAAATATACTAAGGACTATTTTCATCATTACCAAAAATTTATTGAGAGACGAATAAGGGAAAGGGGAAAATTACTCACAGCCCGCCTCAATGGAGTTTCAACCATTTTTGAATATTCATAGGGTTCTTTCTTCTTCTTCTGGATTTCAATTTTAGCGATTTTTCTTCACTGATTTGTCAATTTTTCCGATCTGCTTCGTCAATGATGAATCTTCTATGACCAGTTTCGCCCTAATTCTTCCATAAGAAGCTTCCTGATTAAGCAATGGTTCGAACTGTAAAGCGTGAACCAGTCAATACTCCGGGTAATGGAACCAAAACAAGGAGTAATGATGCAGCAGCGGTGGAAGCAGCAGCAGCAGGACCTAGCAATAGCAACAACACCACCAACAACAGTTCGGTGGATGAAGAGACTATACTAGGGCGCAGAATTCTTCGCTCTCATTATCTAAATTTTAAGAATCGGATTTCTGGTAATTCAGTAGTTTCCTGATTTTTGTTCCTTTATATGCGTTGCTCGCATTCAGTTATTTTATGTGTTGATTTTATGTGTGATTAAATACTCCGTCCTCGCAAGTGAGTAGATTCATGACTTATCTCGTTTGAACCAGACATGGAACTTTGGTATTATGATAGTACTGGAAGTGCTGCAACTCACTATTGGTTAAATAGTTATAAGTAGTTTTTCATTTGAAAAAATGTAATGCCTAACGAAACAAAACAAAAAAATGTAAAATGTAGTATATTTTTTCACCGAAATCATGGTAGTTGTAGTCTCGTAGAGAATTTTCATCTTCTTTAAATTTGCCTTTTTGATGCCATTTGTCAGCAACTAATCTGTACCTTTTCTTTTTGGACGAGTTCAAAGATTAGTTTCTATTGGAGCTGAAATACTCCAACTTTGTTTTTGTGGTGAATATTTCCTGTTAATAAGTTGGTTCCATGAATGCCATGGATGATGCTGTCATTTTTGCGTGATTAAGCATTAATATTAGTGTATTTGTTGCAGATGAGAGAGATAATATATCAACAGTTGATTCAGATAGATTTAAGTCAATAATTGAGGAAGTTGAAAGGCTACATCAACAAGGTATTGGTTCAAGTTTTACGTTTCTGGTGCATTGATAATATGTGTAATGTTTTTTGCTTCTAAATGTAGCTTATCTATGCCTGTACAAGTGTGCACTTTGTGCACGGAATGCTCCATCCACCTTGATAATAAGTTACACTATTGTTTTAGCAGCGTGCAGTTGCTAAATCTCATGGTTTATTTGGCAAAAGAATTAATGCATTTGAAACTAGGTGATTTCTTCGGTATTTGGATTGATAGCCTTTTATTACTTTCTTGCATAACTATGGTGGATTTGCTGGATTAATCTGTTTCTCAAATCTTTATCTTATGCTGAGTTAAAACCTCATAAAAAAATTAAAATCAAATGAAGCTATATGTAAGCGGAAAACTTTCTACAGAAAGCTGATGGACTGCCTGATAATTTCTTTTATGCTTGGAGCTTGAGAAATCTACAATTGATCATTTTCCCTCCAACTGTTGGGATTTATTTAATTGTTGAGAAATGAAAGAAAAGCTTATTCTTTTAGATTTCATAGGTTCACAACCACAATGATTCATTAATATTATCATGTTTGACTATTCTGGATTCAGTTATAAGTTTTTTTTTTTAAATGTATGCACAGTACAAAAACCTAGGGAACAGGTTGCTGATGCTGAAGCCTTGCTGGACATCACAAGTACGTTGGTGACGACTGTAAAGGCACATAGTAATGGAGGCGTGACCCCTTCAGATTTTGTTAGTTGCTTACTTAGGGACTTTGGCCAAGAAGGTGGATCTAGCCGCAGGCCAGAAGAGGATGGAAACTCCATAAACTGGAATAATGTTGGTCGTGTAGTCTCTCATGTTTTAAGGGGTGCTCCTGGATGCTGCACTATGTAATTGTTCAATCATCCATCTTCTTTTTTGTTAGGTACTGCTTTGTGTATTGAAACAGATGTTAATCTATATTTTTCACAGGATTGGACCTATGAATACTGAAATTAAGCAACGCAATCCCATGGTGCGTAAAAAGCGTGTGATGCCAACAGAAAGTGAACGCCCAGAGGAGGTATAACTTCCGATTCACAAGCCTCTATACATCCTTGCTTATTTTGTGGAGAACTTGGATAATGAAATTGCTACTCCCTTATCAGCAGTTGGAATGTATTTTGAACTAAAACTTTTATAGTATTTCACTCTGATGTTTCCTGTTAGAAAAATATCCGAAAAAGCTCAAGTCTCTTGGAGAATTGGGTCTATCACTAAAATAGTTTAATCATGTTGTTTGGATACTATTATCTTTTGGATTTCCATAGTTAAACTATTTCTCTGTAAGCAATCGTGTTTACTCATTCTGTTTTACATGCTGCTGACTGCAGTCTTTCTTATCTGTAGTTCCTCTGAAACGTATAAACCACTAGCTATCATTTTCTAACTTTGGTGAAATGAACTATATCCTAAGGTTTCTTGATATATTTTCAGCTAGATGAAACTGATGGCGAAGGCAAGACAGACACTGACAAGAATATGGCGACAATGTTCCAAATTCTAAGGAGGCATAAGAGTGCTAAGCTTGAAAACTTAATCCTGAATAGACGATCCTTTGCACAAACAGTTGAAAATTTATTTGCCCTATCATTTCTAATTAAAGATGGGCGGGCTGATATAACTGTTGATGACAATGGCTGTCATAGGGTTTGTAAGTTTCTTGCATCCATAGGTTTTTTATTCCTTTTCATTTTCTTCTTTTGCTCTTCTTGTTTCATGACTTGAGTAAACTAATGCTTATGCAGCACCAAGGAATGCTCCTGCTTCTAATGCAGTCCTTTCTGGGGAGGTTTCTTATAACCACTTTGTATTTAGATTTGACTTCCAGGATTGGAAGGTAACACAAACCACTTCTCTCTCTCATGATACAGGACTTGTGGATGTTTTGGTGGTCTATATTTTTTTCTGCTGAGATTGATGTATTAGCGCACTGAAATGACTCTCTATCTTCTACTAAAACTATGTTTCTTACACAAGCCTAATGGCCAAGGATTTGGAGTTAGTTGATGGCATCAACTGTCAAATTGTATGATTCTGCTCTAATAGGTGTTTGATCAGTTTTGCCATCTCACTCATTTCATCTGTGATGCATAACAAGTTCGTTGTTTTTTCTTCGCAGCTGTTTAGTGTACTAAGCAAGTTTTCTGACATTTTACTGCTCATTTTTGAATATTTCAAATGTATCATTTTAAGTCCGATAATGATCTGAATTTAGTTCTTTATATGCAGCTTATGTTGGCTTCTGTTGCTGTTGGAGATGAATTAATGCCGCACAGAAATGAAGCGGATATACCAGCCAATTCTCAACCAGCGACAAGTACTGTAGATAATGAACAAGCTGTCTCAACAACACCTATAAGGAAGTTATCTAGGAATCGTGGTCTGGTTTTGCAGGAGCAGACTGTTGTTGAAGACTCCCCAGAAAATGACAATTCTGCAAGAGCTGCTGCCATTCGTAAAGGAAAACGAAAGCTCACACAAGATTAAGCTACAGTTTATCTACTTTGAGATGATGCAGGATGTGATGTTCCTTAGTTATTGGTTAAGTATTAGGAATTGTTGGCTTTTTTTTGGTTTT
>JBCEWC010009366.1:0-18828 GCA_038996855.1 Solanum aculeatissimum
GTACCTATATGTATTCTCGTGGGATGAACATAGCACCGAGGGATTGGGTAGTAAGTGGGCTATCCCCAAGGGTCCCAATCTTTCCGTCAACCATGTGCCACCATGGGTTCTCCCTATATAGGGATTGATCTATTTTGTATTCCCTTGTTGAAGGGTGTTAGGGTACTAATTGGCAAGTAGTACGGGTTCGGATAGTGGCTCGTCTGTATTTTTTTGTCTTTGTCGGTTGAGGTATATCCCCGTTATGTATATATGAATCATAGGATTGTACTTCATGCATTATGGCATAGCATATTGTTATATTACTCTTTAGCTATGTGCACTCCTTTCTTATAACTTATCCCCTTGACATATTGCTTGGTCATGCTATACTTGTCATGTGCATTGCATGCCCGCATACTTAGTGCTTAATTGTTCGAACCCATACTCTTTTCTACATGTTCTAACCATGTAGGGTACGAGGGTGACTATTACATTCTTCCGGACGACGCTTGATACTCTTGTGAAGACTTGTAGTGGTGAGCCCTATTGTTCAAGGGCAATAGTCACCATCTATCTACTTTTATGTTTATGTATTTACTTTCTTGATTTGAGGGTGATCCTCAAAGCTTGTCGAGGTCCCGCTCTTCTATGTAGAGGCATATTTTGGACAAATCTTACTCTTGTACGTTAAACTTGTATGTTGGATATTCGGCTTTGTATTATTATACTATGTTCCCCTTGATCTATGATTATGTTCTCATGTTATGATTTTGGCTTATATTATCATGTTATGATTATGGCTTGAATGTTAAGTATGTTCTATGATTAGGTGCTATGTGCAAGCATGTTCCTCCCATTCCCGAATTTCCCCCATAGCTTGAGTCACAAGCCCCTAAACCCTTAGAGCTTATGTGCTACATGCTTAGCTTCCGTATTTCCGAACTGATGATGAGTGTAATGATGCTATGATGGATTGATCGAGAGTCTTCGGGTCCTCTTTTTCCATGTCACATCTAGGCCCCACTATTCGGGTCGTGATAATAATATAGAAAATTGATGATAAAACCTGGCTTTTCCTAGAAGTGGGTGTAGACTGTAGACGATATAGGAGTGACTGCTTAGTCTTACTTCTTGTTTAATACTTCATCCTTTTGGTCGGCTGCAAATTTTTTACTATGAAAAAAAGAAAACTATTTCTAAGAATTTCATGCCACAGAACATTTATCTGGCAGTTAGTGTGGGCGATATGTAATTTGTTGAAACTTTTTAACACATTATTGGCATGTAAGGAATATTTGGTTGTCATACAATCATCTTCATTGCTTTGGAAGTGTATTGTTGTTGATAAAAAAGATTTTATTCTAATTTCTATAGCTGTAGATTGTAAGAGATTAAAAGAAATTTCCTTTGTTGATCTACTAAAAATTGATGCAAACTAAGATGGATGGTAAACTAAGAACATATAATGCCTTTTCTGCACCACAACCAGCGCTTCAAGGAGGGATCAACCCATTCTAATTTTATAATGAAGCTATTAATGAAAAGGAATTTCTTTCTTTTAGCCTCCAACATATTGTAACGGTATTTGTTGTAACTCCTTACTTGAAATTGTTTTCCTTGCGATCATATTTTTGCATTCTAGAAATGTTTTTGTTATATCTATGTTCTATCAGATATACATTAAGAGTTATAACTATTGGATCTCAAGTGTTACACTACATGAATATCTCAAGTGCTTGTGCTTTGTCAATCCTACCAGCTCGACAAAGCACTTTCTTCGCTTCTCTTCCCTATTATGATTTTGGTAAAGTAATAGCTGCAGAGTCATTATCTACGACGATGTTCATGATTGATTACTATAGTCATCTTAGAATAAATGTCAATGTAAATAATAATAGTGTAGGGGGAATAATATTGTATAAAGAACACAAAATTCTCTGTCCACAACAGAGAAGAGATAATAAACTCAATATGAGAAAAGTCATAGAGCTATAACCTATTTGCGATTAGAAGAATCCCAAATCAAGAATTAACTATTAGTTAGAGCTCTCCAAGGAAAACTGTTGCCTCATACAAGTTCAACCAACTTATTTCAGCTAAAAATTGCCTCCTACACTTTACTATATCAATAGTAAGAACCATTTTAGTTTTCCTTTTCGTTAATTAGAACACACGAGACAAACATATATAGCTAGCTAGAATTTAAGCCTGCTTTATAAATTTAATAAAATAATGAAAGTTCTAAAAGCATTATTCCAAGTAAAAACAGTAGCAACAAAAATCATTTTATGAAAAAGAGTGTTCTGCTTTGTGACACTGATGACGACGCAATTAGTACGATTTAGCACAACTTTATTATAAAAAAACTTTAAAGACATAGTTATTGCTAATGTCAATTTATTAGTCTGAATAGGAGTTCAACGATTCAGCTAATGCTAGGTAATCTCTTTAGTATATTATTGCCAAAAATTATAATGATGCTACTAATTCCTTATCAAATTTATTTTTGCAGCTCATATTTTGGAAAACTGCTACTCATGTTTACGGAGACTGAAAAAATGTATTATTTACAATCCTCACAGCTCTTCAACAAACATTAAATTTGCCTAAAAATCTGTGTTTTATATATTCCAACAAATATTTGTTCCACGGGAAGAAAAGTTTCTCCAAAACTTTTATACATATAACGTTTGCAGAATCTTTTTACTATAAGGTACTCACATCTTAGACTCTACCTATATTCCATACACACACTTTCAGTACCATAATTCTCTTACTTTGCCTATACAGATAATGAAAGACCTGCATGGAGCGATCACATTTTTGCACGCTCAACATCAATATCAAACTTTTATAGCTACAATGTTAATATTCGTCTCCTGTATGACATTTGAAGAAAGCAGTTAACAACTTCATTCTAGCTTCTAGGTGTTGTGAGTAGTGTATGCTATCTAGCTTCTAGGTGTTGTGAGTAGTGTATGCTATCTAGCTTCTAGGTGTTGTGAGTAGTGTATGCTAATGGTGAATGTACATCTTACCATATTATATTTTGAGAAAGTAAACCTAATAATGCTTCTTTTATTTACATTTCACGAAAACACCATGCCCGTGCCTTGCACATGCACCACCTTACTAGTATACATATAAAAGTAAGTTAAGGGTTGCCCAAGAAATGGTGGTTGCACAAAACTTTTTTTTCCCATTCCTTTTCTTTTATCTTAACACTTAATATTATATTATTATTACATGTATAATATATATATTTTATAAAAGTAAACCAAATTACACTAAGACAACCCCTCCCCCTTTCCTTTTTGACGATTCAAGAAAACCAATTCCTTTAACGATACAAATTCGAGTCAAAGAGTTATGAACTAGGGGTTGATTTTATCTCAACGGAACACCCTTTTGAAAGTGTACATAATGTTATAGTAAGGGTGTTACATTTACAGTGTTGGTTAGCCCTTCTATAGCTCCAGCTAAGCCAACCATGATCCATGTTGGTCCTTCTTCAGCCCCAGTGGATCCTCCTATGACTACTATGATTCCGCCACAAACATTTAGGCTAAGTTTGGTGCACAGCTTTAGAGTTTGGCTATTTCTCCATCTATTGCACCACCCCTATTTATAGTGTCACCATCGTCTGCTAGCCTAGCTATGTCTACTGCAGAGCAAAAGAGTTTTAAGCGATTTATCTGATTGGCTCCCCCAAGATTTGAAGGTACACCTAGAGATAGAACTTATGATTTCTTATCAGAGTGTCAAGATCATCTGTGTAATTTATCCATTCTCGAGTCACATGGCGTTGCTTACACCTCTTACTAGTTCACTGGACTAGCCAAGTAATGGTGGAGGTCAGTTTTGGATCATTGACCTATTGGATCTCCAACTATCACATATGAGCAGTTAATAGGGATATTGTTTAAGAGGTTCATGACATATAACCTTTGGAATAGCTGCAGGGACAAATTTGATAGACTTTAACAAGGTTCTGTGTCAGTGTCGGACTATGCGGCCAGGTTTCATGCATTTTCCAGAGATGCCTTGTCCAACATCCCTATTGAGTTTGAGAGGATTAAACGCTTCACCAAGGGGTTGTCATGGTATCTTTAGGAGGCCACAAATTTCTTGGTTCTAGATAGAGGCACATTTCAAAGTGTAGTGGATCATGCTCGCATGATAGGGCACATCAAACATAATAAACAAGGTGGTGGAAAGAGGTTCCATCAGCTTGGATAGTTTACTAAGCACCCACCATGAAGCAGTTTTGGTAGCCCTTCCAGCATTTGACAGTATTAACAAGTCTAGGCCTACTTAGGTAGGCCATGATATCTCTCTTAGTTTAGTCATACATGGTGGTTCTTCGACACTGTAATCCTAGGGGAGAGATTCGAGAGCTAGTTATATTTATGATGAGGTTGGGCACTTTTGTAATTGTTGCCAACATCGTGTTTTACCTGCCACTGCTTCAGGGTCTGAGTCAGCCCGTCCAGCTCTAACACCAACAACATGAGGGGTGGTACTAGGGGAGGTCATGGAACTATAAGAGGTGGAGCCCGTGGAGGCCCACAGGCTAGTGCTGGTCATAAAGTGTGCTATGTCATTCTATATAGAGTCGAGGCAGAGGCCTATATTGCAGTTATCATAGGTATGGTTCCGGTGTGCCGCTGATCAACTTCAATTTTATTTGATCTAGGCTTTACTTATTCATATGTGTTAGCTTATTTTTCTTCGGATCCTGATATTATGTGTGAGCCTCTCGCTAAGCCTATTTGGGCTTCCACTCCGTAAGGTGAATCATTAGTGGTGAATCAAGTGTATCGGGGTTGTGTTGTCACCTTTAAGGAAATAAATACTATTGTTGCCTTGATATTGTTGGATATGGTTGACTTCAATGTGATATTGGGTATGGACTCATTGCCGCCTCAACATGCTATTCTTGACTACCATGTAAAGACAGTGACTTTCTCTTGCCCAGATTTGCCTTAGTTTGTGTGAAGTGGAGCATAAAGCTCCTATCCCAATGGAATTATTTCTTATATGCATGATTGCAAATTGTTGGATAAGGGTTATTTGTAATATTTGGCACATGTTCGGGATATTTCTCAAGAGTCCCCATCATTGGAGACCACCAGGATTGCTAGAGAGTTTATGGATTTAATCTTGACTGATTTGTCTGGTGTTCCTCCAAATTGTGATATAGACTTTGCTATTAATTTGGAGTCCGTCACTAAGCCCAATTCTATTTCCCCCTATCGGATGGCTCTGATATGCACTCAATCCTACCACTCAAAGAAAGCAGGATAGTCGTCATCAACCTGTTACCCATATTTGAAGTCGGGGTCGAATCCCATAGGGAATGGTGGTTCAAAAAGTGAAGTATTTCATGGAATTACACAATAGTAGGTTTAAATGGGGGGGGGGGGGGGTTACAGTAATTAAAGAATGAGTTTCAACAATTAACAACTAAAATTAGCAAACTAACAACAAATATAAAGAGGTGTTGAGGATGTGCAAATATGGGACTAGATCTACTAAGATGGGTCTAAATATTTGACTAAATTGAGCTAAGCGTAAGTGAATAGGCTAGGATGCTAGTAACCTAAGTTCAATTAGGACACAAAGGTGTTTCATGATTCAATTACGATAACATACGCATAACTCTCTAGGACATGCTTGGCCTGAGAAATCACAGTAAACCACATACTACCTTAGCCATTGAACCCATGGGTATGGCATTCAACTAAAACCCCAAAGGATTTCCAGCTAATACATCCATTCCAAACTCTAACTACTCAGATTAAAGCAATAATTAGAGATTTGAAGTAAACCACAAGTTTGCAACCTTGAGATTATAAGTGAAATGGACATAAATTCACTCAGATTAACAACAATATAGTCAAATACCTATATAAAATTCATACCCCCAACATGGGGTTTTAACCACTCATGCTAGAAATTAATGACTCAATACCAATATTTGTAGTTGAGTACATAGGTAACAAGTATTAGAAGAGAAAAGTTAATTTTAACAAGCTAATCTCTACAAATTTGTGTCTCCAAAAGCTTGAAACTCTCTCCCCTGTACTATTGAGCAAGAATGTTCTAAGTACCCTAATCTCACTCTCTCTCTCTTTATCAAGAATTATGAAAAGAATAATTTGTACAATGTCCTTTTCCAAAATTGTTTAAATAGTCCGTGCAAAATTATGGACTTTTGTGCATCAGCCATCACCGAGCACCCCAGCTATGCGCCAAATGTGCACTTGATTACTTTCTTATGCAGTCCTGTGTAAGATTAGGTCTCTGCAATATTGGGCAGTGATTCTCTTCTCTGAAAATCCTATTCGGCGATATGCCGAATTTCCTACTTCATCACCCTTCTGTCATGAGCTTGGGGCCTTAAGTTTTGTAACATTAGGAAGTCTCCACAGCAAGTAGGCAATATGTCGACTTGGTTCGGCGATGTCGATTCAGACTGCCCTTCTTGTAAGAATATGAGACTTGGTTGCTGGATTTTTAGGCGGTCTTACTAAGTATTTGGCGATGCGTCGACTTGGTTGGTGATGCCTTTTTTTCTGCCTTTTGACACTTTTGCTCCTTTTCTATGTCTTGTTGAGTGTTATCCTCTTATGCACTTTTAGCTCTATTCCTGACATATCACATGCACATTAGTTAACACTTGGAGCAAAATAGCACATTGAGGATAATAAGTTTTTGCATTATAAGCCCAAAATGAGTCTGAGATATGGACTCATCAACACCCCGAACATAGGCCTTTGCTTTTCCTCAATCAAATCAAACATCAGTCAATCCATTTCAAAGCATGTACATAGGACCACAGGGAGCAACATATACAATTCAACCTTTGTTATCCACTCTCGAACTTCCACAAACCACTTATGCAATTTTGATGCTTCAAGAGGTGACTAAGGAGTAATCAAAATATGGCTACACTCACAGGTTCTCATGTAGCTGTTGATCATTGCCTAAAAGTAACACCATTTTCCCTCACGCTAAAGAAGATCACGTACACACAAGAGTATAACATGATTTCCAAAGGATCCCTTCAACACTCACTATCCCAATTGAAAAATAGCATGTAAGCTTCAACCCATAGGCTTTCCCTTATTCTCAATCGGAGTTCATTCAATTTCATTTCAGACTAAGATCCCTCGGGACTTTGATCTGGCTGTAATGTAGGGTTAAGGTTGTGTAGGATAGCATATAGACATTAGTGGCTTATCCCTCCTTGAACTCTACACATTATATTCATGCTTATGAATCCTCTTGTCCTCATTTATCTTTCTCTCCCCTTGACTCTTCTTTTTCTTTTCATCTTTTCATCATAAGTGTCTCCTGTTTTTGGCACTATGTTTCACAAATTTTGGATGCTCCTCTTTTCCAGGCAATTTTTTTCAGCTTGTAGTTTTGAGTATTTCCAACTATGTTTTTTATGTTTTCATCATTTCAAGGACTCCTCTCCATTCTTTGTTTTCTTTCCTTGACACTTTTATGGGAGATACCCCCTCTTTCTTCCACACTCCTAACTTTGGCCTTCGACTATCACTTTGCTCTCTTTAAACTCAAGGAGGGACTGGTAATGAACAAGAAGGAATTGTCTTTCGCAGATATGCATCAAGGTTTCTTGGTTGCCAAAGAAAGAATTAAGGCTCAAAAGGGTTTCACTAAGGATTCAATTTATTGTCAATAGAGGTTAATATGGTCAAAGTGGACTAAGGGAACCAAAGAAGGCATAAGGTCCTTTCCTAATCCAGAATCAACCAAATCACTCTTCGAAACAAACTGGGCAAGTTCTAGATTTTACTAAAATGCATTTTAACAAAATCCTTATTCTCACAATGGCAAAATAGATTCTCCTTCAAGTAATGGCAACACACTCACAACTTTATGATCATCGCATTGATACAACACTTTTGATCCTTAAATCTTAGAGTTTTATGTGTTCTCAAAATGATGTTAGTGGATTTGATATGTTTTTAGATTTATTTTGTAGGATTACAAAATTCCGTATGATTTTGGGCAAAGTGCTGCAAAACTGCAATGTTTTATGATTTACGGACACCTCTACAAGTCGTGGTTCATTCCATGAGCTGCAGGTTGGTTTCATAAGTGAGTTCTAGTGAAGGGCCAATTTTCATGAGTTACATCCACGGAGTGTGAGATGAGCTGTAGAATATTTTACGAGTCATAGATGAGTTTCGGGCTTGGAGGATTAGATTTTGATGACTTTCAGAAAAGATGTCAGATGAAACCCTTCAGGGTCCGTAATCCAAAGGACGGTCCATAAGAAGGTCTCATGAACTTGAAGTCAGTTTTTGGAAGATGCAAAGTACGAAGCCCAGGTACGGATCGTGGTTCCTTATACAACCCGTAACCCAGTCCATAAAAGCTATCAAATCCAATTTACCTATTTCATTTTTTGATTTGTATTTAAGTTATTATAAGGTTTTAGGTTTTATTGAAGAGAGGATGTACAAGATAGGAAAATAGTTAAGAGACACATGAGAGGATAACGAACCACTATGAGAACTCATAGTTTGTGATTTCTTATGGATAATTTTGATTTCTTGTTCTTAAAATCATAATTGTAAGTATTTAATTATCCTATTATTTACCATTATTTCTTTATCTACAGTGATCATGCATAGCTAAATCCACAACTAGGGTTGTGGGAACCATGAAGAACTAAAAAAGTAAAATCGAATAATCCATAATTCTTGGAAAGTGTGCATGCATATATTAATTATACCCTTTAATGTGAATACTTTTTAACGGTGGCCAACATTTGAACTTGCCCTAATTCTTATCGACAGAATCAAGGTGGTAAGGAATGGAAAAAATGATAGTTAGTAGAATTTGATGTGAACCCTCTCATCTAATCAACCAAATTGGATCAAAGAGAGGTTGTACTAGAAAAAAAGGTAATTGTTAGTAATGTCAGACTGTGCGGATGGATCAAATCACATAGTGAAATTTACCTCTCACTTGGATCAAAGGGTTTGGTAAACTTAACTTACCCTTCTGATGCTACACACAAGAAAAGATTATTATTATCTGGTTATACTATATTAGGAATTCATGGAGAACACAATACCCTAGTTACCTCTCCCACTGATTTCACAACACTTGCTTCTAGTTTAGGTTTACTTATTTCAATTATAAAATCCCCTCTCTTTCGGAAGATAACTAGGTTAATTCAACTCAAACTACTTGTAATTTCTCCAAGTCTAACCATATTCCCGATAGGATCGACCCTAACCTTGGTTAGGTTATATATTTTGACAACGACTTCTTATCCTCTATGTTGAGGTGTAGTTTGGGCTACATTAAAATTTTGGCGCTATTGCCGGGGAATACGGCTTTAGAATAGTTTAATGTGTGTAACATGTGAATTAACTCTTATTTTCCTTATTTTATGTTTCTTGTTGTTTTTGTTTTATTTCAGCATACATGTGTAGTGTATGTGAACCATTCGTAGTCAAGGCAATCCCTTGACTCTGTTTCACCTTGAGATCCAGAGAATAGTGAGAAGAATGGCCCAAAACAATGCAAAAAATGCTACAAATGATATAGCAAATACAACACTGAATCAAAATAATAATGACCCATTACCAGTTAAGGGTGTAAATCCACCACTACAGGATCTTCAAGTAGCAGCTAACACATAAAATTAATATAGGCTTAACCCTATAGAAGTGGATGTCACCAGAGCTATTGTGTTCCCTCTTTTACTGGATGACACAAAATTTATCATTTTGAATGGGTTACTTCAAATGCTGCAAAATAGAGGATTATTCGCAGGCATACTATCAGAGGATCCACAAAACCATCTACAAAAATTGTATTTGTTTGTAAGAGCATGATGGGGAACTAAAATTTGTCCATGAACGTCGTTGGGCTCTATGTCTTCCTATTATTTCTAACAGGTGGGAAAACAGTATGGTTATCCGAGATTGCACAATGTTCAATCACCAACTAGGCGGAAATGCAGAAGGCCTTTTTGGAGAGGTTCTTTCCAAGGTCAAAAAAGCTTAAGTTGAAGGATCAGATCAATAACTTCGAGCAATTGCATGGTGATTCAATCAGCACTATGTGGAAGAGGTTTACAAAGTGCCTGCGGAGTGTCCCTAACCACTAGATCGTGGATGATGCCTTGGTGGAAATCCTCTATCGAGCCTTAGATGAAAATTGCCAAGCAGTGGATGACACTATCAATGGAGGCTCATTTTTAGATTTTCCATTTCCAATCATAGAAAAATAGTTGGAGAGAGTGGTTAAGATGAACTGTGCATGTGAGACAAGAGAGAAGTTGAAGACTAAAAGATCTTTCTCAATTAGCACTAATTCAGCACGAACATAGATAAAAGAGAAGGTGATGCAAGAGTTGGCTTGGATTAGTACTAATATGGGGTTGTTGATGAAGCAGAGTCAAGAGCGCGTAAATGCAGTCAATCATCATCTTTCATAAGCACCCACGTACAAAGAGCCTTACTATGAGGAAGACACTTTCTTTGTCACTGATCAAATGGGGGGTTTCCAGACTAACAACCAAGTGTCCTATTAGGACTATTGGTGCCATGGTCAAGGAAACTAAGGTTGGAACTTCAACAGAGATGATGTTATCAGAGATAACAATCGAGAGGGCTACTATGACAGGAATAAGGGTTAGAATAGAGATTTTTATTGGGATCATAGGGATGGTTACAGGAATGGAGCATATGTTCTACCGCACAATCATTACTCTAGGGCTAGTAGTTTGCGGATTGAGAAGATGTTTTATTGACTGTTAAAGAAGGGTGACGCTCAGGATGAGATCTTAAAGTGGATGATATCTGACATCTCCAATATTAATTAGAAAATTAAGTCTCATTTTATCTCTATCAAATAGCTTGAGCAATAATTTAGTCAGATATCAACTCAGTTGAACCAACGCCAGAAAGGTACATTACCCAGTTATATAGTACAAAATCCAAAACTGAGGGACAGTGTATGGCAGTGACGACACGTGGTAGAAAGTATACCATTGACCCACCATTGCTAATTGATAAGGATGAGGTCCATGAGGAAATGGTTGATAACAATGACACAGATACTGGAGATGCTAGCACCAAAGATAGGGTGAGAGATGAGGTAGTAGCGCCACAGAAGATAAAACTCATACCTAGACCACCCTCTCCTTTCCTTCAGAGACTCAAAAAGAAGGAGGAAGAAGATAAGTTTTAGCACTTCATCTCTATATTAAAGTAACTTACGATCAACATCCCTGTCATTGAGGCATTGGAGAATATGCCCAGGTATGCAAAGTTTATCAAGGACCTGGTGACCAAAAAGAGGATAGTGAGCCAATCATTATCCCAAGATCTTTAGCATTGTAGTGACATTGTAACAAGGTCCTTGGTGCAAAAGAAAGAGGACCCTAGAGCATTCGCCATACGCTGCACCATTGGAGATGTTGAATTGGCAAAGACATTATGCGATTTAGGTGCCAGTATCAATTTAATGCATCTTTTAATTTTCAAGAAAAAAATCTTTGGAGCCCTTACTCCGACGAGCATACAATTGTTGATGGTTGACATAATGGCGAAGAAGCCTGTGGGGATACTGTATGATGTTCTTATCAAAGTTGAAAAATTTATCTTCCTTGCAAACTTTATGATCATGGATTGAAAAGTTGAATTTGATGTCACAATCATCTTGTAGGTCTTTTCTAGCTACTAGGCGAGCATTAGTGGACATGGAATTAGTCCAATTCAACTTTTGATTAAATGATGAAGAAGTCGTCTTTAATATCTATTAGTATATGAAGAGGCTCGATGATCTAAGGATAGAAGTGTGGGAACTTGGTCAAGCCTGAGTAACCAAGTTGTCCAAGTCATGCCATGATAATAAATAATGCGCTACTTGAGAGGCAACCCAAGATATCTGATGTAACATTTGTTTTTTGTTTTATTTTTGTCTTTTTGGACTTGTAGGTAGTTTAATTTTCTTGTTTAGGTTGTACTTTTGGAATCAAGGACTGGTGGCTTATAGGGTAATAGTTTGTTCTATGAAGGACATGTAGGAATAAGCCTAAGTCAGCAAACCAGTTCTAAAAAAAGAGAAAAGTTGATTCTATAATTGGTTCTATGGGTCGTTGTTCAATACATGACCCGTACAATGATTTGTAGAATCCCTTCAATAAAATCAAAGTTTTTTGCACTCTAGTGCACAAGCAAACTTTATGGCCCGTAGATCAATCTACGGGTCATGAATAGGGCTCATGGACTTCAGGTAAGATCCCTAAAACTTGCTAAGTGTTGGAGGATTGTATGATCCAACCTATGGGTCATAAATCTATGTACAAGTTGTGGTTAGATCTGTGATGTCAATCTCCCAAAACTAGGGTTCGAGTCAACTATGAGACCATGACCTACGGGCTGTAAAATTTCTTATGGCCCATTGTCGGGCTTTTATCGGGACTGCAATTTATTTTTACCAGACCCGATCAATGATTTAAAAGAGAGGTAACGTCATTTACCACTCATTCTTGCCATAATTTCCCAAAATCCCCAAACCTTTCCCTCTTCTCTAAGAGTATGACCACCTTCATTCTCTCCGGTCAAGACTCCGACCAACTTTCTGCTATTCTCTGGCCATCTAGGGTTCCATCTTTTTTGGTTGCCTCTTGTAATTTTTTGGCTTCATGATTAATTTCTAGTATGTGCTTGATTTGAATTTCTATATTTTATCAAAAATTATATCAATAGGTTGAATTATTATTAGGAGTGGTATTTTGACGTTTATGTGCTTATATCGATGTGGCTTATGTTAAGAGATATATAGCATGTTTGAAACTAATGGTTTAGTTGCCTTTGAAATTGAGCCATGCAGATACCAGAAGTGAAACTAATGTTGTTGGCCAAGAAGTTTTTGTATGACCTTGTTTAAAATCACGTAGTCACTTGTCATCAGAACTAAATTGATCTAGTTGATTGAAAATTGGCTTGTGATTGTGAGTGTATGAATGATGACATGCACCTTAGTTGTCCAATGGTGGTCAGGATGTTATAGGAATGTTATATTGATACTTGACGAGGTAGTTTTATAATTTACTCCACTGGGGTGTTGGGCAACTTGGTGAAAATCGGTGGTGTATGTGAATTTTGTTTAGATGTTGTTTAAGACATGCCTTGGTTTTTGGTTGTAATTTTAGGTCCTATGATGATTCATGGAACCCGTTTGATGAGCTTAGAATAACCAAGTTGCTGTATTTTTATAGGACAAGGGTCTTCTATGACCCATGAATTGATCCACAGACCATAGTTGCCCCTCGTAAGTAAGTCCTGTAACTTGAGATTTTCTGGGATCTCATTAAATGAAACCATTTATGGGCCATAATCTAGACCACAACTCGTAACCTGGTTTCATAGGTTTCATGCCTTTAGATGATGATTTTGGAATTACACCTACCACTCAGTCTATGGACCATTGTTAGTTCTACAAGCCATACCTGGTCTCGTAGGTGTATTTCCAATAACCTAAATTACTGTACCCTGCCACCTACAAAGGCCTTCTATGAACCGTAGTTTTCCCTATGGATCATAAATGATCCTTCGTAGGTTCTTTTGTCATTCATTTTTATAAACATTTTGTTTTTATTTCTTATACTTTTTGGACTCATGGGTTTGTGTGATGATGTGATTTCCATTACAATAGCTCCCAAACTGATAAGATAGATTGCTGATTATATTGCTGATCGGGGCCAGGACCCATATTGGGTTTCCATGTCATCAACAATTGTAAAGTCTTCAATCAGCTTCACCAGGAAGTTTTGGTTGTTTGTAGTGCGTTCGTGGATCTAGCTGACCCATGCTGATAATACATTGACTCCAGATGGCACATTATTAGTTTCCAGTATTTTGGTTGGCTAGGACATTGACTGGGCCCACTTGATAGCAGACCAAATTCATGAGGCGGCCTTGAAGAGGTCCACCTCTATCCCTTTCTTGTACTTGATCTATCGCTTATGTATAGTGGTGGGGGTGAAGAGTCTTCACTAAGTGGACACTCTAATCGAGGTTCAGAGGACATTGGATGCCAGCCTAATTAAGGTTAATGAGAATCCAGTGGCACTCTAGCGAGCACCATACCCTCTAGTGTGCGTAACAGAGATGGTCACCGCAACACCACCGTCTGAGCCTTCGACTTCTATTGCAGCTCCAGATACTGAGCGGCCCTCATAGATAGACGCTGAGAGAGATGGAGGAACCCTACTACTTTTAATCATACACCAGAGATCATGCTCGTACGACCTTCCCCTGTAGGCCTGGTATATGTGTCTACAACATCTATTCAGACCTTGGAACAACGACTGGTTCGTGCTGAGCCTCAGTTCACTCAGTTGTTACAGCAGATCGGGCCTTGGGTTTGCCAAGCTATTTCAGAGGCTGAGGAGTGTATGCAGATGCACTGTATGGCCACCATTTAGGAGAGGCTTACACGAATACAGTTTCGCATAGATGCATTTGAGAGGCGAGTAGAGCAGAGCCTCAGTTCAGACTAGCCTGCTTACTTGATAGCCATTTGAGAGGCGATCCAGCAAGCCTGCACTGACATGAGGGTCACAGCATCAACATCCTTTGTGATTCCTCCGACTGACACTACTGAGGTGATTGTTGATTTATTTTTCCTGAGGAGACATCATTCCGCTCCCTCGAGAAGAGGCCTCATCTTGAGAATGATAATCTAAACGCATTGAGATGAGAGACATAGTTTATAGAGATACAATAGTCCGAGGCTACTAGGCGGAGGCTCCATTACAGATGAGTAGGCTCGTGAGATTGAGAAGGTGAGGGGTTTTGGTCCCTCTGAACATGTTGCTACTATCGAGGAGAGCACCAGGAAGGTTGATGGTTGTCAGACACAATCAGAGATTAGCTCTTAGGCACCTAAGTATCTTTTTTTTGATCCATGTGCTTTAATTTTATATTGTGCATTAAGGACAATACAGATCTTTATCGATGAGGTATGGATAGTTATAGGCTTTGGTAAAGTGTAAGTAGCCAAGACCTATAACTATCCTAAATTTTGAGTCTGAGGGGTTTTTTTGCCCGTGTTGTTTTTCTAATGGCATTTATTTTTTATTGAATTGACATATTTAAAATGTATAAGTACTATTAGTAACATATTGTACTAAAGTCTGTGGCATATGTTAGTTTTTGTAGAAAAATGATACCCATCAAATTTTTATGTTAGGTAGTTTTGATAACAACCTTGTAAATTTGGTAATAGATAGTGATTGTTTTGATAAGTTGAGGTCTAATTATGATAAAAAACCATGATATGAGAGTCTATGTTGATAGTGTAATTAGTTCCATGTGTGTGTGATCTTCTTTGCAAAATTCTTATTTGTGTTTTAATTCAGAACATTCCTTGCTACTCTGATCGAGACTGTAGGTGAATTGGTTGGGAAAGGATCTTAGTACGTCATTCATATTAGTGCACTAATCCTAAATGATCAACCAAATGCATTGTGTATCCCTTGATCTTATTATTTAAGATTTACATGTACCTTTTTCTTTGTAAACACCTAAATAACCAAGCCTTTTTTAATGTGAAATCCTAAATTTGTCCTTGGTCTTTCCTTGAATATTGTGCACCTTGACTCAGGCAAAAAGCCTAAGTTGAGGGTGGCTACAAAAAATTTCATTGGTTCATAGGTTTAATATTGTGCACCTCAACTCATGCCAAAAACCTAAGTTGAGGGTGGTTGGTGTAAGGGAAATCACACTAAATGGGGTGGAAGCTAGTGATACATGAAAAGAGGGAAAAATGTTCTATGGTTGCAAGAAAATTGAAAAGATGCCTAAATAATAAGCTAAAAAGAAAAAAATCAAAAGGCAATGAGCTTTAAGGTTTAAGTAAGGAACCCAGAAATGTTTGAAATAGGAGAAGGAGAAAAAAAGTAAAAAATAAAACTATTGGTTGGGCAAAAGTGTAGTTAACACAGTGTTAAGGAGGTCCATTAGTCACTATGTTCCTAAAACATCTTACCAAAGCTCCTTAAGCCTACGTTACAAGCCTAGAAATTCCTAGAGTGATCTTATTCAAAGTAGTCAAAGGTCATGGTCATGAGTATAGAGCTAAGTATATGGTATTAAGCAACGTGTTTCAATATCTATTGTGAGTGTGAGTGATTTTGTTAGTCCAAAGCATTGTATTTTAAAATACTATCATGAGTGAAATATTGGATTTCTTTCTGTAAGAGCACTGGAAGTACACTATTGATTCTAGGCTATTTCACTGATTATGGCTTATCTATGGTTTCATTGCTTGTCATAGTTGCACTGTTATATATATTGATCTGCATTGGTTTGTTTGATAACTATCTTTTATGCATTGATGTGTTACTTTAGGTATCTGAGATTGATTTTGAGATGATGTACGTAATTAGATTAAGGTTTGTGTATTTCTATACTACTTATGTAGATTAAATCTGTCGCTTGAGGACAAACAATAATTTTGAGTTGAGGGTGTTGATGTGCTGCCAAAATAAAGCACTTTCGATGCTTAAAACTTGAAATTTTGTATTTTCTCAAAGTAATGTTAGTGGGTTTGATGTGTTTTTATATTTATTTTACAGGATTATAAGATTCGGTATGATTTTGGTCAAAGTGCTGCAGAATTACAATTTTGGTGATTTACGAACAACTCTACAAACTGTGGTCCCATCCAAAAGCCATCAATTGGTTTCGTGAGAGAGATATAGTGAAGGGACAATTCTCAGTAGTTAGATCCACAGACTATTAGACGAGCCATAGAATCTTTTACGAGTCATGGATTAGTGTCGTGCCTGGAGAATCAGATTTTGATGATTTTCAGAGAAGTTATCAGAAGAAACTCTTTAGGGGCCATAATCTAAAGGACGACATGTAAGAAGGTTCGATGGAATTGAAGTCAGTTTTTTGGAAGATGCGAAGTATGAAGCACAGGTACGGGTTATGGTTCCTTATACGGCCCATAACCCAGTCCGTAGAAGCTGTCAAATCCAATTTTCCTATTTCATTTTGGATTTATATTTTAGTTATTATAAATAGGTTTTTAGGGTTTTTTTAGATGAGAGGACGTACCAAATATAGAAAAATAGTAGTGAGACACATGAGAGGAGGGAGAAACACTTTGAGAACACAAAGTTTGTGATTATTACATTGTGATTTCTTTGTGAGAATTTGGCTTTCATTTTATTAAATTCATCATTGTAAGTGTTTAATTATGTTATTTTTTTAACATGATTTCTTCATCTATAATGATCATGCATGGCTAAATCCACAACTAGGGTTGTGGCAACCATGAAAACTAACAAAGTAAAACTGTGTAATCCATAATTCTTTGAAAGTGTATATGCATGTATTAATTATACCATTTGATGTGAATGCTTTTTAATGGTGGCCAATGTTAGAACTTTCCCTAATTTTTATCGACTGGATCAAGGTGGTAAGGAATGGGAAAAATGGGTAGTTAACAGGACTCGATGTGAACCCTCTTGTCTAATCAATCAAACTGGATCAAGAATAGGTTGTACTAGAACAAAAGGTAAGGGTTAGTAATGTCACACTGAGGGGATGGATAAAATCATATAGAGAAATTTACCTATCATGTTGATCAAAGGGTTTGGTAAACTTAACTTACCATTCTGCATGTGAAACACTAGAAAAGATTATGATTATCTGTTGATACTATGATAGTAATTCTGTAACAACCCGAAAAATTTCAAAATATACTTATGGTTGGCATTCTATGATGTAATACAAGCCATGTATGAGTTTTGGTGGCCACGGGTTGAGTTTTAGTGGCCGAATACAAATTGGGCTAGTTAGTGGCCTAGAGGGACAGTTTTGACAATCAACTTCAAATAGTCATAACTTTTGATGTGAGATGAACCATGTGATATACAACATATAAAATGGAATATATTTGAGTTAGCTTTGTAACACAAGTGGTTTAACGCAATTTCGATATCTTATGAGGGGGATATGGCCCAAATAGTGAGACTGTCTAAAATTCAGAAGCCATTGGAGATAGACTCAGAATAAATGGCCAAGGTCATTTGCACGGACCGTGAAACTTTGCAAGGTTTGTCTAGGGTGTCTTGTGGTGTCACAGTGAGTTTGGGGTGGCCTGTAACCACCCCTAAGACAAGTCCAAGTCAACGGGAGCTTGAATGGACCGTTTGACACCAAAAGGCACGTGTACTGCCTCATGAAGTGAGGCAGTAGCTTGGCCAAGACAAGCCTGAAAATTTTGAGGTTAAGGGAGGTCAAACGGTGCCTCTCACGGGATGTCTCACCTTGGATAGTCCGTTTGGTTGCTCGCCAAGTGTAACAGAATGTCCTCCGAGAGTTCGCGCTTAGAATTGGCTAAGTACATCTTGACGGCATGGTAAACGGTCCGTGAGACCATTTGATGGCACTGTAGGTGTCGTTTGGGTGCTGTGTTCAGTGAAAAGTTCTGGTTTATTAATTGTATTTTCGTGATTTAACATTTTCCTAAGCCACCTTTTGGTCCCATAAGGTATCCTAAACCCCTAAATCATCCACCAAACCCTCATTCATCCATTAGAACTCCCATACACTCTCTCTTAAGATCCTAAGGCTCTCTTGACCTCCATTGAAGCTAGCTTGTAGAATTTAGGGAAGAAGACTTGATTAGGCTTGATCTTGTTGGTGTTTGCTTGGATTAAGGTATGTGGGACTTGATTCAAGGATTTTCTTTCATCCTTGAAGATCCTAAGAACCATAACCCTTTTAAATTGATTTTAAGATTTCCAATTAGTTATGGGTTCTT
>JBCEWC010009367.1:0-18828 GCA_038996855.1 Solanum aculeatissimum
TGATCTCATATACAGAGTAAGTAACTAGTTAACACCTAATTCACCTTCCAGTCCTTCTTAGGTGTATATCGTCCCTTTTCTTCCAGTCTCAGAACTTTTTACTTATATAAACTTACTTTTCACTCCAGGATACACTCACCTTCCGGTCTCGAGTACTTAGACTAGGTTAAAAACCGCAAATTCTTCCCCAAGACTCTTTTCCTAATCACTACCTCCCTTTAGGACAAATAGTGAATACAGGGTTACCCAAATGCGTCGACTCATCAAGGTTTAAGTTCAATTGACGATATCTTGTGGTTTATACGGTGATCACTACCGACATTAGTCCTAAATTTGCCTATTTTCTTCGGTAATCATGGTCCCCACAATCCTTGTTGTGGGTTTAGCCTAGCATGCTTAAAGAATCCAAATTAGAACAAGATGAAGAAGAAATGATTCAAACTTACGATTGCGAGATCAACTAAACTAAAACTTGCCATTGCAATTCAATGGATCAAACGTAGCAAAAAGTTTGCAAAAGTAATATCTCAAGCACAATTTCACCTTGCTCTATCCTTAGCCATCGTAACAACTTGAAAAACCTAATAAAAATGTATTTATATGATTTAAAACAAATCCTAAATGAAATAGAAAAACCGGGCGTCGACACGCTAAATCGGCAACTACACGGACCATTTAAGGTTCAACGGTCCGTGTCACCTTCCGTCTGAATCCCTTTAGTACCCGGGCTTTACTTGTTCATCAGATGGATTACTGTCTCAGTTCATGACACGATATAACGGACCATGTACTGTCACACGGTCCGTACAAGAAACCGTCTAACTTGCCTTGGCCTTTATCCTGAGTGTGCACTTTGGCCTTGATTCTGTGATGTTTAACGGTAGGAGAAATGGTCCGTTACACTGCCAAAGGCTCATCACACACTCCATTCACTTCCACTTAGACTCAACTCCTTGGCGACTTCATGGACAACTTTCTGCCTTGGTTCACGAGCTGGTACATGGCTCGTGCAAGAGCACACGGGCTGTCAATCCTTTTGTGTGATCAAACTTGTCTTATTTTCTCCTCACTCCTGCTTTGGCCCTTCTCTTCCACTTCTCACGGCCAGCTTCATGGACCGTGCAAGGGCACACAACCCGTGGTGCTGACCATGTGAGGCTATGATTTGCCTAGTTTTGGGCATTTTCTTCTTTTATCGATGGTATTCGTGCCTTGCCTGATTTTCCATAAAATACACTACATAAAACATTAAACACACACAATTTTCTTGAGAACTTACAAATATTTCACTTGAAAAACGTTAAATGATGAGCACTTTCGCGACTGATCAACACCCTCAACTTAAAATCCTTGCTTGTCCTCAAACAATAACACACAAACATAAAGCCCTAATAGGTAACATGCAATAATCCCCGCGTTAGTCAGAATCACACTCAAACACAACTTTAACATGCACATACACCATAATAGGCTTGCACAACTCTAGATAAGCGTCATATTATGTCCAGCTGATCTTTTTATACTCAAAAATCACAATGGTTAGCCAGTTAAGCATCACGAGCATGTATGGATGGTGCCCTCACCACAAAGAACTCACACACACAATATATTCTTGCAAAACAGACACTACAATGTAGGCACTCACGCTCACAACAGATTATCAACTGACATACAAGTACAGACCATAGGCTTGCCCATATTTTCACCACCTCGACTCTTGAACGACCTTGTTAGGATCACTATAGGACCTTTATGGCGTGTAACGTAGGCTCAGGTTAGGGAGTGATACATTTAGGATCAATAGTGACTAACTTGGCCCCTCCAAAGAGCTATCTAGACTTAGGCCTCACTTCTTATTACCAAATTCTAGTTTTTCCCCTATCTCTACATGTCTTAGGGAGCATTACCACATTTTATCACTTTATTTTTAAAAATTTGCTCCTCATTCTTCAGTTTCTTCGTATTCCTTTTACATCACCATTTTCCTTATACTTTTCCCAAAATAGCCACCCTCAACATAGGCTTTTTCCCTATATTGAGGTGCACAGTGTCTTTCTGACAGGACCAGGGCCAATAAAAGCCACCCTCAACTTAGGTATTAACCTAATGTGAGGTTCAAAATGTCCTTGGAGAGACCAGGGCCAATATCAGGATTTGCATTAAAGAAGGCAAGGTGAGTTGGGTGATTACAAAGAAAAAGGTTCGTTTCGACTTAAATTTTTTGTTCAAAGGGACACTTTCATTTTGTTGGTTGACTTAGGCTAAGTGACTTTTCAAAAAAACGACCTAAGATCTTTTCCTAACTCAGTCATTCGAGCATTTCAGTAATATTAACCAGGCATATTTTATCTTCCAAGTGTGCTAATTGAATTCAACATTATGCTCACACGGATATGGAAAACATCCTACGCTAGCTAACACCAACCAACCAAGTGTTTTTCTCACTCATTTAAAATCATCAACCAGACAACTACACAACATTTGCACAAAAATCATACAAAGTCGTTAGGGCATAATGCATGTACATTCCATCATTGTGATTATCATCATACCAACTTAGGATTATTACCCAACTTATTACAGACCTTATGTTTATGCAGATTACAACCTAAACATGCCAGTTCTACTAGACAGACCACCTGATAGAAAAGAAACATGGCATCAAAAACTCCCAGGTGACAGGAATTTCCCACCCCCCCCCCCCCCAAAAAGAATGTGCATTGCCATCAATGCGCAGAAAGTAGACAATAGAAGAACAAAAGGGCAAGGACATACCTGAGATGCATTAGGCGTCGGGCCGATCCGGTACATCAGCATGCGACCCGCTGATCTGGTACATAGGCATGCGACCCTCCATCGGGGTCATCTCCCGCAATATGTGGTCCACCAAAATACACACTTCCAGATGCTACCGCTTGCGCCGCTTCCCGCGCAAACCTTTCCTCCTCTTCCTACAATGATGCTTTTCGGCGACTGGCCCGAAGTGCTTTGCGCAACTGTTTGACTTCGGTCTCTTGAGGATACTCAGGCGGGTTGTGTCGGTGTTGGCACTTTTCGTCTTTCCTTCTTCGGCGGGAAGGCTCTAGTGGAGCCATAGTAGATTCCGCATGTGCCGGAGGTACCACAACCCACAAACACTCCAAAGACGGGGCTGGAGTAGGGGCTGAAAAGAGGTCCAATAATGACTCAGTAGGTGGAGGTGGAGGGGGGCATTATACTTAGTCATAAGCATGGCTACTTAGTTTTTCAACTCTGCAACCGTGTTAGCTATGTTGGAGGCCTCCCTCCACGACAGATTGTTGATCTGCTCCTGGAAGTATGTCTCCAAGCTATTGATCTGGGTATGAAGAACTGCTATCTCATTGTGCCACTCAGAGCGGATAGACTTTGCATGATTCTGAAGGACCTGTGGCATGAGCTCCACTATCTGATCGACAATAGCCCGTGCCTTCCTCTCCTCATTCACCAGACGGGTCAGGAACTCATAAGGTACATAGACATACCCTGGAGCTGCTGCCGTCTGGGAAGAGCTACCCCAGTATGATTTGATGCTCCCCCTGTCAGGGGTATCCCTGTAGCTCCCTCCAAATCCATGGGTTGTTATGGGCCTGCTTGAGGAAACACTGGTGGGGCTCCGTATTGCGACGTCCTTGTCTGGAAAAGGGGGTTGTTGACATCTTTGATCAAAGCTATATTTACCCCATTGTTGGATATTTCTTTCGGTCCAAGTATCGCGTGATAGGAACCTGGTCCCATCGAAAGAGATCGCTGATAAGGCAAGGAAATGACATGGTTGATCGCTCACTAAGGGCGCTATTTCACATCCCTGTAGCTATGAACCGCCCTGCATTAATGGGATATCAGACTATGAGGCATGCAACCAGGGAAGCCTACAACAACTGAAGAATGTTGTCATTTAGAGTCGGTGACAGACGAGCCCGAACCACAGACAACCAAAACATAGCCTGAACATTTAGGGAGGCTTTTGTAATGGGGGTCCGTGGGTCATTTATCCAAGGAGTCTCAACACCCTGCAAAGCAATTTGCTGTGCGATCTATGTGACTACGGCAACTATGGAGGTAGGGTCAGCTAATAAGGAAAACTCAGAAACCTGATGGACTTTTGCAGCATAGAGTCCGTCTGCTGGCGGTCTGTACTCTGGGCCTTACAGGAAATGGTTGATAGTCACCTCAAAGATATCCACTTCTCGTCCCTGAATGGTCAAACTAGGAAGAGGTTTCACATTTCCAGCCACGTACCTTTGAACCCGCCGTGTACCACCTCCCACGGAATTGAACAGATCTGCCGCATAAGCAGAGTAGAATTCCTGGATAAGGGGAGGTCCATACAATCCAGACTTTTGGGTCATCCACCCAAACTCATGGAAATCAAATGTGGCTTTGATATCTGGGACAGCATCAAAGTGCTTAGTGAAAATGATCAACTCTGGGATTACTGTGCGTCTCTTAAAACCCCCAAAACCTTTGGTCAATCCATTTAAATAGATGTCCCTGCTACCAGGGGTGGACCACCTGCCGCGGAGGAACAGGAGAGTAGTACGTCCCTCCTCCTCATTAGGGGCATGAGCAAATGCAGTGTGGATAGCATTATCATCACGATCCCAAAGCTTGGCGTTCGCTGCATTGTCCGGGTGGGGCAGTGTATCGGGGTCTGCTACGCGTTCTGTGTCTTAGAAGTACTGAGCTGCCTCCCCATCCGCACCCTCCAGTAGAGGTGGCCCAGAAGTGGAATGTGGAGTCACCTGTTGCGTCATCCGGGCCCGAGTCGTGCGGGAGAGTGGGGTGAGATATTTTCAGTAAACTGAGCTTCCACTCCCTCAGAAGACTCTGAGCCCGAGCTACTCCTTATTGGTGAACTCGAGGACTCAGTGGGATAATCACGAAGTCTGGTTTGTCTGTGAGGACCCATAGTTCCTGAAAGCATAAAACGAGTGTCATTAGTCTTTGTAGATAAAAGTCTAACCAAGACTCAACGAGTACTCATACTTCCTCATTAGTGGTACTACGTGACAATGACCATTAAGAGTGGCGTCACCCGGTCTATCATCGGGACATTGTACGTAGTATCAATTTAAGTAAACACGATAACTGTGCAGCGGCAAAAATCAATCAAAAACATGTGCAGGACAACTGTATGGAACAGTACACGGGTCGTGTTATGTGGAACGACTCGTGGACTGTCTCGTCTAGCAGTACTTAAAGCATTTTGTTAAAAGCCAACTAGACGGAACCTCACACGGGTCGTGTGACTTGGAACGGTCCTTGCGATCGGTCGTTTGCCTCATCGTTGCCAGCCATTCCATATATGCCTAGGGCACGTCCGACGGGCATCTACACGGCCTGTGTACAATGACACGGTTCGTTAACAGTGTCGTTGGACGTGTAGCGTACAATTTTACGACGGCAACTCCGTAATTCCGGATATACCATTCACAAATCGAGACAACCACAACTTACCCAACAACTAGTACTACAAATACTTCAATTTAGAACCCCCCCTTCTGTTGTACAGTGATGCCCTAATTAACAAAGTATATGCTAAGACAACCAAGGGTGTAACAATGGTGGATTTGACCTACTCACGACCCAAATCTTCACACGGTTTACACCATAATTTTGAGAAAAGTAAAGTCAAAACCATGAGCTTACTTACTTGAATTTGGACGAAATTGGATGGTTAGTGACTAGGATAATGCTCATGGTCGAGAGAGTACACCACGTGAAGTACGAGACGGAGCGTGAGAGGGAAAGCAATTCATGAAGAAAGAGATGTGATTTGAGGGAGTTGAGAGACTTTGAGAGGAGGTTGGTTGGAGACTAAAAATAAAAGTGAAAGAATGAATTTTTGGGGAATGAGGCAAGTTATACATGACCTTCCATGTGAAATTACTTGGGTACATGAATAACGTGGCCATGGGGTGAGTCACTGCCACACTACACGGTGGACTTAACGGTCCGTGTGAGATCATACTACCCATTTGGCCCTTCGTGTAAGTGACTTGGATTTATTTCACAATATTTCAATAGGGTAGATTTTGTCCCATTTCACGGTATCCCTCACAGTCCGTTTAACGAAACACGGCCCGTTAGGCTTCCCGTGTGAAAGGACTTGGTCAAATAAACTATATATCCCTGTGGCTAAGCTACTGGCCCACTTCACGGTTGGAATCATGGTCTGTGTGGATGCACACAGGTCGTGTGGCCGTCCATGTGACATGACTTGGCATTTTCTGGACATATTTCAGTGGGACAGGTTACTGCCCTACTTCATGGCTGGCCTCACGGTCCGTGTAGTGTCATATAGGCCGTGTGGCCATCCGTTTCACGGGACTCAACCTAGTTGTACTTACCTGGAAGGCCATGGTTCAGGAAGCATCATTCCACTCCTAGTAGACACCTCCATGCAATGCCCATCATTTTTGGGGTTCTGAATGGTATCACTAGGAAGGGCCCCAACCTTTCTTTGATTCAGTGAAGTAGAGAGATGACCCATATGGTGCTCCAGTTGTTTGATTGAAGTGCAGTGAGAGACCACCAACTGACGAATATTTGAAATTTCTCCATGCATATCTCTCACCCCACACTAAGTAGCCTCCAACTTGTCCAACACTTTAGCCATCATCTCTTCAAGCTTTGAGGATCCACTGCCAATATTTGGGCGCTCTCTATTCATTGGAGGTACATATGGTGCAGGTCGATCATTTCTGACGTTATCTCTATTTTGCCAATTGCCATTTTCTCTAGCCATGGGTCGATCATAATAATTTTCTCGTCCATAGTTCCAACCTTGGTTTCCAGAGTTGAAGGGTCGGACACCCCCTGACTGTTTAGCAACTTAGAATCATCGTAGAACTCGTACACTGCATCATCATACCTGAGCGCCAAGCTTACTGCTTTGACCTTTTTAATGCCTCAACCCAGCAGCTTCTTTGTCAGCAAGTCCATTTGAGTTCGCATGTGAGCCATGTCTTGATCATGTTCCTCTTCTTTCTTACGCTACTCAGTACTCATCCCTACAAGGAACCCTGAGCATTCTCCATCTCTTGTGTACCAGGCTCTACTATTTTTTGCTGCTTGATCTAAGATGCCAATAATATCGGGAAATGTTCTGGCCATATACGAACCCTCACAAGCTGTATCAACATTGGGTTTATTCACAAAGTTACACGACTGGTAGAAAACTTCCTTGACGTGCTCATCTGTGAGGTTGTGGTTTGGGCATTGCTTAATCTTTTACTTGAACCACTCCCAGGTCTCGTAGAGCGCTTTTGTCGGTGTGCACCTATCTCATCTTTCAGTTTAAGTTTTACAGATACTGGGAAAACTCTTTCTAAAAATGCTTCCTTCGGCTCACTCGAGGTGTGGATAGAATCGTAAAGAAGTTTGTTTAGCCACTTGGTTGCCTCCCCAAACAGAGACAATGGGAATAACCTGAGCCTTATTGCTTGTTGAATGACTCCTGGGATTTCAGAGGACTGACAGGTAAAGACAAAGTTCATGAGATGCTGGTTGGCATCTTTATGTGGTTTTCCCGTAAACGGACCCTTTAATGATAGCATTTGCAACACAGTGCTGGTGATTGTGAACTTAACTCCCACAGGCAGTGGTGGCAAGACAATTGCTCCTGTAGCCCCAGCACCATCTTCGTTATCATACCTTGCTCGTGGTTGCTGGTGAACAGGTGGCTGAATAGGGGACGGTGGTCTATCTCTAACGTGGTGTGGAGGAGAGACCCCCGGTGGGACTCTCTCAGCATCCAGGTCATGAATACCAAGTCCATCATGGCCCCTATTTTCGACATTAAGGGCTAATTCTTGTCGCCGCTGCACCTCGCGCTCTTGTGCATTCATTCTTCTGATGGATCTCTGTAGCTCTGGGTCATAGGTGAATAAAGGTTCACTTTTACTACGGGTGGCGGGCATACAAAGTGTGTCTCCTGCAGCACTAACAAATAAAACAACAAAAGTAAAATCAGGAAATAGAATTACACTAAAACTAGCACTAATAGACTATATCTTCGCCGTATTCCCCGACAACGGCGCCAAAATTTGATACGCCCAAATTCACACCTCAATTGAAGTGCAAAGCTGTTGTTGACAAAATATAGAACCCAACTAGAGTTGGGGTCGATCCCACAGGGAATGCGTGAAAATACAGCTAGAAGTCCTTCGTCTCACGTGCAATTCTAATTTCCAAAATAACAATGCATAAAGAAAATGGGTGTTTTTGCAATAATATTTAAACTAAGTGACAGACGTATTCTACTAATTTCTACCTGTGACGGCTATTGAAATTCAAAAATGACTTGCTAGACTAGGTTTGCGGTTCCCAAGACACCAAGTGCAATACTCAAACATAGGGCTTTTGTGACTGTGATCTCATATACAGAGTAAGTAACTAGTTAACACCTAATTCACCTTCCAGTCCTTCTTAGGTGTATATCGTCCCTTACCTTCTAGTCTCAAAACGTCTTTCTTATATCAACTTACTTTTCACTCCAAGATACTCTCACCTTTCGGTCTCGAGTACTTAGACTAGGTTAAAAACCCCGAATTCTGCCCCAAGACTCTTTTCCTAATCACTACCTCCCTTTCGGGAAAACAGTGAATACAGGGTTACCCAAATACGTCAACTCATCAAGGTTTAAGTTCAATTGAAGATATCTTGTGGTGTATACGGTGATCACTTCTGATGTTAGCCCTAAATTTGCCTATTTTCTTCGGTAATCATGGTCCCTACAATCCTAGTTGTGGGTTTAGCCTAGCATGCTTAAAGAATCTGAATTAGAACAAGATGAAGAAGACATGATTTAAACTTACGATTGCGAGATCAACGAAACTAAAACTTGCAATTACAATTCAATGGATTAAACGTAGCAAACAGTTTGCAAAAGTAATATATCAAGCACAAGTTCACCTTGCTCTATCCTTAGCCATCCGTAACAACTTGAAAACGACCTAATAAAAATGTATTTATATGATTTAAAACAAATCCTAAATGAAATAGAAAAATTGAGCGTTGGCACACTAAATCGGAAACTACACAGACCGTTTAAGGTTCAACTGTCCGTGTCACCTTCCGTCTGAATCCCCTTAGTACCCGAGCTTCACTTGTTCATCAGATGGCTTACTGTCTCAGTTCACGACATGATGTAATGGACCGTGTACTGTCACATGGTCCGTGCAAGCAACCTTCTGACTTGCCTTGGCCTTTATCCTGAGTGTGTACTTTGGCCTCGATTCTATGGTGTTTAAGGGTTGGAGAAATGGTCCGTTACACTGCCAATGGCTCGTCACATGCTCCATTCACTTCCACTTAGACTCAACTACTTGGCGACTTCATGGAAAACTTTCTTCCTTGGTTCACGCGCGGGTACACGACCAGTGCAAGAGCACACGGGCCGTCAATCCTTTCGTGTGATCAGCCTTTTCTTATTTTCTCCTCACTCTTGCTTTAGCCCTTCTCTGCCACTTCTCACGGCCTGTGCAAGGGTACAAGACCCGTGGTGCTGACTGTGTGAGGCTATGATTTGCCTAATTTTGGGCATTTTCTTCCTTTATCGACGGTATTCGTGCCTTGCCTGATTTTCCTGAAAATACACTACACAAAACATTAAACGCACACAATTTTCTTGAGAACTTACAAAGATTTCACTTGAAAAGCGTTAAATGATGAGAACTTTCACGACTAATCACCGACATGCAATCCATCGATGCTAAGCCATCATACCACAAGAATACATACATATAAATATACATGCTTTTGAAAAGAGGACAAGTAACTTGACATCATAACTATGCATAATTAGGCTTAAAAGCCAAATCATTTTCTTTTCTTTAATGCATACGTGACTAAAAAGTCCAAATATTATTCATGTCATACTTTCATGGATAGTAAAAGTTCCATACTTACATAGGGATGAGAAACGAGTATGGACCCTTGGAGATAGTCCATGCCGACTCTAGTCTTAATCCTATGCTCCTTTAAATATTTACATATGGTGTAAATACCCATCATTTGCTCAAAAATTCTATATATAGATATAGTGTGATCACAAATTAGTCATACCTATTCTTTTCTTGAAAATAGAGTCATAAACATCTTTGGGACTTAGACCACAACCAAAAGTTTCATAAATTCCATGCTCATGAATGCAAATGATATGAATGATCAATGAATAACATGGGTAATAGAGATAAATATTTAAATTGTCATAATAAAATAGATGCATAATTAAATCATAATGAAATTCACAATTAAAAACATAATTCATACTACCCATGCTTGAATTGAAGACTTAAAGGGACATGTAATATTGAATCTTCATAACCTTAATGTAAATCATGATAATTGTACTTGAAGCCTTTTAAAATCATGTAATATGGATATCCCATACTTCAATTTCATTAAATCATTCATAATTTGAAAGATCCAAATTTAAAGTAAGAATAATTTCATAAAATGAATTGAAGAAATTCATTTGGTGCTTCATGGTTGAAAGGAACCATGAATAAATGCTCACATACCTTGATTAACTAGAAGCTTTAGAGAGAAGGGTGATTGAAGAAGAAGTCTTCCTTCAATTCCAACTCCAACCTTCAACCCACACTTGGAAGAGAGATTTAGAAGAGCGAGTTTGAATATAATTCTAAGTGTTGGAAGAATTTGAACCGGATGAAGGTGTATAGGCTAATTCAGGGGTTTAGGAGGGCTCAGGAAGAATAAAACATCCTTAAGAATAAAAAAAATTATAATTAAACTATTAATGAAATGCGTAAGAAAAATTTCCAATGTGACTCTCATAGTCCACTACATGGATCGTGTAGTAGTCTCACGAGCAATGAACTCAACCATGAAGTGATACATAGAAAATATTTCATTGACGAAGATCCGAGATGGTAATCCCATCCTTAGAAAAATTTTACTCCCGCAATCACTTGGTTGGTCTCACGGTCCGTGAGGCTTCATACGAACCATGAAATGTTCCATGGAGCCTCACTTTGCAAAACGCCTTGACTGGACAACCTCAGACGGACAGGTTCATGGCCCATTATGCCTCACACAGTCTGTGAACTCTCATTCATCACCTACACGATTTTCGGAACGCAAACCTTATACATAGAACTAATGCTTAAGTAAAAGCCATCCCAAAACACCATACCATGCCTCGTGAGAGGTCACACGGGCCTCTTCACCGACCATAAAGTGGCACACGGTCAGTGAAGGCTACCAAGAGAGTATGTCTTGGCCAATTTCCAAAAACGGATCCCTGTGCAGGCAGTCCCACCAAAATGACAATCACATCTTCATCAAAACTCCGAATTAAGTGAAACCAAGTGTGTTGGAAAGATAACTCAAAGACCGTCAATTTGATAGGTCATGTACCTCCAAGTTCTATTTTTGGTAAGAGTTATGACTATTTAAAGTCAATACTTTCATAAGACGTCATGTAAAACTTAACCAATGCGATTTCATTGATTATGGTCATTCAAGAGAGACTCATGAAGATCATTACCCAACAATGGTACGTCCAAATCACATCTTAATCAACTTCACAAGGTTCAAAAATTTTAGGTTGTTACATCATCTCCCCTTTGGGAACATTCGTTCTCGAATAGGCTAAGACAAGGCTTGACTTAGAGAAGAAACATTTCAACATAAGGACATAATACATCATTCATCAATTGAAAATCATAAAGCCATTTAAAACACATATCAAAACATCATTCAAATTATTTTCGTGTATATGTATGCATGCAATGCTATGAAACTCAAGGAATAAAGTACTGGGACCATTCGGAAAGGATAGAACCTTATACCTTAGGCTTGAGTAGATTGGAAGAGATAGGAATATGGCCTCATAATGTCCGAATCCGCTTCCCATGTATCACTCTCCACATGTTGGTTTCTACAAAGTACTTTAACCGAAGCCACCTCATTATTGCAAAGCCGCTTCACTTGCGTATCCAAGACTTCAGCCGACACCTCTTCATAAGTCAAGTTCTCCTCAACTGTAAGACCCTCCAAAGGTATAATCACCTTAGGGTCACCAACAAACTTCCTTAACATTGACATATGGATTACAGAACGAATAGAACTCATATCCGAAGGTAACTCCAATCTATAAGCCACATTGTCGACCTACTCAACAACCTCATATGGCAAGACATATCGAGGACACAACTTACCCTTTTTCCTAAAACGCATAATACCCTTCATAGGTGAAACCTTCACATAAACCCAATCACCCACATGAAACTCAAGGTCTTTCCTCCTAATATCTAAATAAGACTTTTGGCGACTTTGAGCCATTTTCCACCTTTCTCTAATCAACCTAACCCTTTCCATAGTGTCAACTACCAAATTCGGGCCTATCAATGCTATCTCACCCGATTAAAATAACCGTACTAGGGATCTACACCTCCTACCATACAATACTTCAAATGGAGCCATACTAATGCAAGTATGGAAACTAGTATTGTAGGCAAATTTGATAAGCGATAGATAATCATCCCAATTTCCTTTAAATTCCAACACACAAGCCCTCAAAATGTCCTCAAAGGTTTTGATTATCCTCTCGGCTTGCCCATCAGTTTGAGGATGGAAATCAATGCTCAATTTGACCTTAGTGCCAAGTCCTCTTTGAAATGATCTCCAAAAGTAAGAAGTAAATTGGGTGCCAAAATCTGATACAATAGATGTAGAGACTCGATGAAACCTAACCAAATCTCAAATATACAACTTTACATAATCCCCGACATCGAAGCTAGTCTTAACCGGCAAAACGTGAGCCGACTTGGCCTTTTGATCAATGGCAACCTAAATAGAATCAAATTACTTTCGAGTACAGGGAAATCCAACCACGAAATCCATATTAATATCTTCTCATTTCCAAGTAGGAATCTAAATATATTGAGCCAAACAATCGGGTCTTTGGTGTTCTACCTTCACTTATTGGAAATTCAGACATTCCGACACAAAAATGGCTGTGTCCTTCTTCATGCCATGCCACCAATACACCTCTACCAAATCCTGATCCAACTAAGTGGATCTTGGATGAATAGAATATTGAGAGTTATGAGCCTCACTCATGATAACCTCCCTAAGGCCATCAACATTCGAAACACATAATTGGTCTTGCTATCATAACACACTTTCTTCCCCTTGGGAGAAAACATCTATCTTTATTTTCCCAACCAACTTCTTTAACTCAATCAACGAAGGATCCAAATCTTGTTTTTCCTTGACATCAACAATCGCCGAAGACTCAAACTCATTTAGAACAAGAATACTACCGTCAACGGAGTCAGTCAATCTAACACCCAACCTAGCTGAACGGTGCACATCCCCTACCAACTCCTTCTCCGCTTCATCAATATGAGATACACTACTCATGTATAGTCTACTAAGGGAATTAGCTACGACATTTGCCTTGACAGGATGATATAGGACACTCATGTCATAGTCCTTGAGTAGTTCCAACTACCTTCTTTGTTTCAATTTAAGATCTCTTTGGGTGAACATATATTGCAAACTTTTATGATTGATGAAAACATCTACTTGAATCCCATACAAGTAGTGTCTCCAAAAATTTAAAGCAAACACCACTGACGTAAACTCAAGATCATGGGTCTGGTGATTTCATTCATGCACCTTCAATTTCCTCGATGCATAAGATATCACCATACCATGTTGCATGAGCACACAACCTAATCCAATACGAGAAGCATCACAATATACCACAAACCCATCTAACCCATTTGGTAAAGTCAAAATAGGAGCCGATGTAAGTTTGTCCTTTAAAGTCTGAAAATCCTCTTCTCACACTCATTTGACCATACAAACATGACTTTCTTTTGAGTCAACTTAGTCAACGGGGATGTGATGGATTAGAATCTCTTAACAAACCTTCAATAATAACCAGCCCACCAAAGGAAACTTCAAATATCAAAAGTGGTCAATGATCTAGGCCAACTCTTTACCACTTCAGTCTTCTTGGGATCAACCATAATACCTTTATCGGACACCACATGACAATGAAAGTAACTTATCCCAACTAAAACTCATATTTTCTAAACATGGAACTTAATTTCTTCTCCCTCAAAGTATGAAGCACTAATCTCAAGTGATCAATTTGCTCCCGCTCATTTCTGGAGTAAATCTGGATATCACTAATGAAGACAACCACAAAACTATCAAGGAATGGCTTGAACACCTGATTTATAAGATCCATAAACACTGTTGGGGCATTGGTCAATCCAAATGACATCACTACAAATTTGAAATGTCCATACCGAGTTCAGAAAACTATCTTAGGAATATCACACTCTCTTACCTTCAACTGATGGTAACCCAAGCAAAGATCTATCTTTGAGAAATGAGTGGATCCTTCAAGTTGATCAAACAAGTTATCTATCTTAGGCACTGGGTACTTATTCTAGATGGTCACCTTGTTCAATTGATGGTAGTCAATACACATTTGAATTGACCCATCCTTCATCCTTACAAATAATACAGGAGCACCCCAAGGTGAAATACTTGGCCTAATAAAGCCTTTCTTCAACAGGTCATTCAATAGATCCTTCAACTCTTTTAATCCAGCCAGGGCCATACGGTAAGGAGGAATAGCAATAGGTTGAGTATTAAGAAAGAGATCTATCCCAAAATTCACCTCTTTGTCTGGAGAAATACCAGAAAAATCTTTGCAAAACACATTGGGAAATTCATTAACCATCGGGACCTACTCAAGAGTAGGTGACTCAGTCTTCACGTCTCTAACTCTCACAATATGATAGATGCACCCCTTAGAAATCATCTTCTAGGCTTTGAGATACAAAATAAATTGATCTTTAACAACTGAGTCACTACCCTTCCACTCCAAAACTAGTTCATTTGGAATCTTAAATCTGACGTTTCTAGTCCCACAATCAACCTAGGTATACGACGCATGCAACCAATACATCCCAAGAATAATATCGAAGTTAAATATTTCAAGTTGTACAAGATCATCGATGCAAGACTGAAATAGGATAACCCTGATACACCTTTTGGGCAATAATACACTCATTACAAAAGTATGAACTGAATAAGGCTCCCTCATGGTTTCATTACTTAAACCAAACTTAATAGACAATAAATAAGTCACAAAAGATAAATTTTCACCTAGATCAATAAAAGCATAAGTATCAAAATCAAAGACTTTAATATACCAGTCACCACATCTGGAGTCTCCTTAACCTCCTAGCGTGCATGCAAAGGATAAAACCTATTTTTTCTATGGGAATTTCCTGGAGGAGCCCTTTGTTGAACCTAACAACCCAGAGCTTCATGGCTTTGACCTTTCTTAACTACCTTAAGACAGTCAGTCACTTTTGTGGCCCATCTCACCACACCAGAAGCAATCAATGAATCCCCACAAACACTTCCCATAATAAAATCTCCCACATTGTCCACATCGTGGAGGCAATGCTCCACGGGTCAGGTATGGTGTTATACTGGTCATGGATGAATTTTGGTATCCACGGGTTGAGTTTAAGTGGCCAAACGTAAAACGGGTTATTTGGTGGCCTAGAGAGGTCATTTGGGCTGTCAGCTTTGAAATAGAATAAATTTTGATGAAGGTTGAACCGTGTGGGATACTACATATCAAATTGAATCTTTTTGAATTATCTTTTTGAATCAAATAGTTTCACTCGATTCGAAGTTTGGACGAGAAAGTTATGGCCAAAAGAGTGGGACTGCCTGAAATTCAAAACATATTGAAGATAAGCCCTAAAAAAGGCACAAGGCATGGAAACGGACCGTGTGAGGCTCCACGGTCCATGTGGTGGTCTTTTCCATGTTCCATAGGGTTCAGGGTGGCCTTGACCCACCCAAAATCCCAAGGCATAGCTCACGGACCACCCCAGGGTTCGTGAGACCTTCTATGGTCCGTTTGGTGGGGCAGTGGGTTTTCTGTGTTGTGGGTTGGTTTTATGGATCAAGTATGGCTCTACGGACCATTACAAGGTCCGTGTGAAGCCATATGGTCCATGAAACCCCTAGTCAAGTGGTGCAGAATGTCCTTCAAAAGTTCACGTTGGAAATTGGCTAAGTGTTGTCTCACGACAAGTTTTATGGTCCGTGAGTAACTTTGACGGGCACTGTAGTTGTCCGTTTGACACTATGTTACATTCAAGTGTCCATTTCATTAATGGTAATTTCGTGATTTAATAATCCCTAGGCCCTTTTTAGGTATTTTGTCTCCTAAACCCCTAAATCAAGACCCTAACCTATTTTCATCCATTTTAAGCCTCCTCTATACACTTTGAAAATTTTAAAATCCTCTTGACCCCCATTGAAGAAAACATGAAGAAATTTGGGGAAGACAACCTAGTTTTGATTAACATTGCAATTCCTTTGGTGTATTCAAGGTATGTGGGAATTCATTCAAGGATTTTCTTCCATCCATGAAGTCCCAAGAACCCTCCTCTTTAAATTTGATTTTTAAGTTTTCAATTAAGGTTAGGTTCTTTAGATTTTAAAGTAAATAGTTGACTGGACTTATGTGTTGTAGTTTTAGGTGATTTAAATGTTGTTTTAAGTTAAAATTTCATGAATATTTAATGGTTTGATTGTGATCAAGTTATGCAAGTTCTTATACTCTTGATTTGTGCATGGGTATTGTCCAAATGAGGTTTTAAAGGAATATTTGACTTGAATGTTTCATGAACTATTCTTGAATTGAATGTAAAGTTTAAATCCATTACCCATGCCATTCATATTGTTCTTCATGGCATTGCATACATGATTGATGGGTTTATTATTACGGTTTTGATGTGGGCTAAGTCACTAACATGATTTTGACCATTGTTTGACCAAGTATGGGTTAAGGCTAAGTTGTGATCACACTAAGTCTATGAAATGATATGATATGGCTCTTGATGCATGTTAGGTGCTTGCACCACCTTGATATGATATGATATGGAGCTAGTACTTTTGCATGAAGCATGACATGAAGGTTGGTTTGGCTTTTTAGCCCATGATGCATGATTATGAACTATGTTAAACTCTTGATAAGTATGCATGAAAGTATTTAAAAGTATTTAAGTGTTGAGTTTCTGTTTAAAAGCATGCATATATATGTATACATATTCTTGTGGGATGATGACTTAGTACCGAGAATGATTGGAGTAGTAAGTGGGCTATCCCCAAGGGCCCACTCCTTTCTTGAAACTATGGGCCTACATAGGTTGCTACCGAAATGACCGAGTCGTAAGGTATGCCATTGATATGAAATGATATGATATGATATGCTATGAATGTAAACCCTTCCGAAATGACCGGCTCGTAAGGAAGGTGGCCATCACACCGAAATGACCGGGTCGTAAGGTGTGGTAAAGATTACCTTTGGCAAGTAGTATTCTCTGATCCAATGGGAGGTCACATTGGGCAAGGCCATGTTGTAGCTCACATGGACTTGTGATGTCGGTTATGGTTTCATCCCCTCTATACTACGCATTATGGCATTCATGCATCATGACTTACATGGAATATTCGTATATATATTGTCATTTCGTATATTCACTTCTATATATATGTGCCTTTGACAGATAGGTTGCTATAGGCTCATGTGCATATACATTTGCATGCCCGCATACTTAGTAATTTATTGTGCTAACCCATACTCTTGTCTACATGCTCTAACTATATAGGTACCGGAGATGACTTTTATATTCCACTGAACGACGTGTGATTACTCCTGAAGACTTGTACTAGTGGTGAGCCCTTTTGTTCAAGGGCAATAGCCACCTTCTTCCCAACTAGTTTTATTATGTCATTTATTTCATTTATGTATTGACGATGATCCTCAAACTATATCGAGGTCCCGTTTCATCTATGTAGAGGCTTATGGACAAATCTAAACTCTTGTACGTCGACTTGTTATGTTGAATATTATGCTTATGAAAGTTATGCTTATTAGCCTTGATTATGAGTATCGTTATCGATTATTCTTATGACTTATATATTAGGATATGTGAATGACTACGTGCTTATATGGAAAGTCCCATAATCCCAGTGTGCCCCTATAGTGGAATCCCACTCACCAGTCCCCTTAGAGACTATTGTTATGTGTTACGTGAACTCATGCTAATCCCATTCCCAAAAATATCCTCATAGCTTGAGTCTTAAGTCCCGAATCCCTTAGAGCTTATGTGTTATGTGCTTATCTTCTGCGTTTCTGAATTGATGATGTGTGTAATGATGTTATGATGGCTTGATCGAGGACTTTCGGGTTCTCCTTCGCTATGTTACATCTAGGCTCCTAATCTGGGTCATGACAAAGATGGTATCAGAGCCCTAGATTTATAAATGATCCTCAAAGTCCAATATGTTGCGTCAAGTAGAGTCTTATTCATGGGTGTGTTGTGCACCATACCTATGAGTAAGAGGCTATGATGATATTTTAGGAATCACCTCATTTCACTTCTTCCTTATATCGTGCCATGATACCTTACGTTGTTTCTTCTAAACTTTTGTATGTTTGTCGCTCTTTCAGAAAATGCCTCCCAGAAGAGTGCCCTTTCCCCATCAGTCTCAAGAGGTTGAGGAAATAGATCCTCGGGGACCGGTTAAGGAACAGGAGTCTCATGCCGAGTTCAAGAACGTTGTCTCTATGTTGGCACAAGCTGTGACCAACCAATATAGGTCAGTCAATGTCACTACTTCGACTTCAAGGGTGAGGGACTTTACTCGTATGAACCCTCTGGAGTTCTATGGTTCTAAGGCCGATGAGGATGCTCAAGAGTTTGTGGATGAGCTCACCAA
>JBCEWC010009368.1:0-18825 GCA_038996855.1 Solanum aculeatissimum
GTAAAAGAGTATATGAATGTAAATAATTTGCTTTAAAGGGGCAAGAACTTAGTTTTCTCAATAATTAATGCTAAGGACAAAGTTGAAAAAAGATAATTAATTCACTCTTGATTATCTAAATTGACAACTAAAATGAGACGGAGACAGTACAACATTATAGTAAGAGATATTTATACATTCATATACAATAATATATGAATTTCTCCTTCTTTCTTAAATCCAAGCATCTGATTCATTCAAAAATACCTTATAATCTATAACATATCACCGATTTTTTTTTTAAAAAAATTTAGGCTCCTCAATACATAATCAATCTTTTGGAACGATACTCATTTGTAATGAAATTTATTTGCAAAAATTTGATTTTCAAACTTTGAACATGTCAAGCAATACTTCATAGTGACTCCAAAAATAAAAATAAAGCAATGACTTAATATGTAAATTTCTCCAAAAATAGGAGTCATTACTAACCACTCAACTATATATACACATGAGACCATTCATATCAATTCAAACAAGCAAAGCAAATAAATCAATTAATTGTTGTCATCATCACCACTAGGGGTGTTCATGGTTTGGTTAAAAATCAATCCAAACAGAAAACTGAACCAAATCGATTTTATTTGGGTTTGGTTTATGTGTTTTCAAAAATTGATAGTGTTTGATTTGGGTTTGAGTTTGTTCGGAAAAATCGAAGAAATAATCAAACCGAACCGATGAACTATATTCATATATTTTATAATTATACATACATAATACATTATTTATAGAAATATTTTTTATTATTTAATCTACTTATGAAAACATAAATGTTCAAGACAAGAATATTTATCTTATTAATTTCATGTATATGAATATCTGTGACAATTCTTGGTGGGACTAGAATGTCACTATCTCTTCCTTCTACGCTAAAATGGTGAATGTTAAAACTTTTCTCACAGTAAATTTAATAGTTGAAAGTTCCATAATATCAGTCGTTCTAACTATTTTTCATTTTGAATGGATCGTTGTCACTTTTTCTCCATTTTAAAGATATCATTACTTTTATTTTTATTTATGATTAATATTTAATATGATTTTTTATTTATGTAAAAATTCATATATCTAAATAAAAATATTGATATCTTCTCAATCACTTAAAAAATTATTTCTTTTAAACTAAATATATAAACTAAAAATATTAGTAGCATATAACATAAGAACAAAAATAGTACTAGCTAAAAAAGAATAAATAAAGGAAATTAAATAAGATGAATCAAAACAAAAAGGTAAACATGAGTAACAAATCTTAGTAACACAGTAGGATAATTAATATTATCATTGAGCATTACTAGCAGTGTTGGTGATGTTATATTGTGACATTATTATTATTATTTAGAAATATTATTATTAGTATCACACAGCTGTAATGTAGGCTAAAAGGCAACTGTTGTTTATTCTTCAAAAAAAAAATAAAAAAATAAATCCAAGTTGAATTAAGCAGATATTACTTGCACATATTTTCATACTAGTTATGAAGATGACGTGGAATGCACGGGTTCAATAATTATTTAAAAATTTATTTTTTTAATAATATAATTAAATATTATTAAATTATCTTATTAAGTGTAAAATAAATATTAGTAATATTGATTAATTTTAAATTTAATAATAAATAATTTTAAAATTTTATTTTAAAACAAATTACAATATATATTTATGTGTTAGTAAAATTTTATTTTGTGCATCGAGATGTTATTAATTAAACTATTTTTTGTCATTGATTGTTCATTTTTTACTCAAAATATACACAAATATCACTGACACTCAAAATAATGAAGATATAATTAAAGTATATGAATTTAAAACTAAAAATTATTATTCAAATGGGTTCTATAATTTTGAGAAAATTATACACCAATTACATTAAATAGAACAAAAAGAATAATTATTTAAATTCTCATAAAAAAAAGTTTGGGATGAAGCAGGCACGTCGACGAGAGGTGTCTGCTTCCCCTCAGCTCCCTCTCATTTATATAAGAGAATTTATGTTGCTTCCAACTTTTTTTTTATATCAATAAATGTGTATTTGAATTTTTTTTTAAAGTAATGTATTTTCGAAAAATCTAACATAAATATAATATCGAAAGTGAAGAAAATTCACACAATTTAGCTTCATATTATATGAGCAAAATGTTAGGAATCAATCAAATGATATACTATACTCAATTACGATATATATTACTCTTTCGGTCTCAATTTATATGACTCGTTTTTTTAGTTAAACTAAAAAGAATATATGACATAGTACGTAGCGATTTAACTTTTAAATTTCTTTTTATCCTTAAAATATTTTATAACCAAACAAATATATACTATGACTTATTTTAGATCGTAAATTTTAAAAGTATTTTTTTCTTTCTTGATTTTCATATTAAGTTAAACTATATCACATAAATTAAGACGGACAATATATATATTAAGTTCATTAATTTTATTTTAGATCACAAGGGTTTCTGGCTTTGACAATGATTAAGTTCATTAATTAAGACAACTTATACACTCAATATCCCGTGAGGGTGTGTTGTGTTTAGCATAAAGATCGAGAAAAATAGTTTCTAGAAAGTAAAAAATATTTTTTATGTGAAATGAAATTTATAAAAAATAGAAAATAATTTTTTTAAAATAAATATTAAAAATTTCATAAATGACATTTCACATAATTATCTCCTCCTCATGTCACTTCAACATGTTCACCTTGACCCCACCTTACCTCCATATTCTTACCCTCCAAACGCAGTTACCCTATATATAGTATTTATCTAAATTATATAAAATATTTTTGAAAGTAGTCATAAATAAATTGATCAAAAGGATAAATACAATTATTTTTGTGAAAAGCAAAATATGTCGTGAATGGTAAAAAGTTGAAAATTATTTAACTTATCGACTATTCATGTTTACTAGTCTCACCTATAACGGATTCAACGACCGTGAATCCTATTAAAATGGTGTCTTCCTTCCATATCTTGCTTACATATCAAATATTAAAAATTTAAGTAAACAATCCTTTTAATTATTTTTTAAAAAAATAATTATTTCTAATTAAAAATATTTTCATTCATATCAAACACACTGTTTCAATTTTTTCCTTATTTCAATTTGGTTCTTTCCAATTTCCATTATCTTAGGAACCCCAACATCACATATGTTTTCTTTTGTAATTACTTTGAGATTATATTCTTAAGCTAGTCTTTACAGCTCAGCATCAAGCTTAATTTACTTAAAAGTACAATTAAGACAAATTTCTTTGTTAACTTAATCAAGAATTATTTCTTTTAATTTAGGGAAATCATATCATGGTGGGGTCTTTTCATTTCATTTCTACATATGCATACAAGTAGCTAGTAATAAACCATCTAACACATTTTCCTCCTCTAGCTACCCCTACTCACTAAGGCTAAATTAAAGTGCTGATTTTGCTAATATCTTGATAATGATTGCTTTAATGATGCTAGCTAGCACAATTATCAAGTTACTAATAATATTTTTTATTTTAAAAATAATCATAAATTATCATGAAACCTTAATTTCTCTACAATGATTATGTAAAAATTTTGTTACCCTATCTTGCCTCCTAAAATACAACTATATAAGTAAAATCGTACATGAAAAAGAGATAAGTATGTTTTTATGTCATATCTATAGTAGGTGTTTGAGTAACTGGTATAGTTGTTGTCATGTGACCAGTAGATCACGGGTTCAAGCCTTGGAAATAACCTTTGATAGAAATGCAAGGTAAGACTGCGTACAATAGGCCCTTGTGGTCGGGCCCTTCCCCGGACCCTGCGCATAGCGGGAGTTTTAGTGCACCGGATTTGCCCTTTGTGTGTTTACTTATTTACATTTTGAACCTTTTTAATGAAAATTCTTCTATTACAAAATTTCACTATAACAACCAAGTTTGTTTTGATTCGATTGTTGATATACTCCTATTATGTTAAATGCTATATGTTCTCTATAACATCATTCTTTTACAATAGTTAAAAATTATCCAAATTAATAATATTGTTATAAAGCGATTTGACTGTATAGTGTTAAAAGAAAAAGTTAGACAGTAATAAGTAGAAATAAGTTAAATCATAGTGGTAATAGGCCAATTAAAGGAAAAAAACAAGAAGGAATAAGAAAAAGAGGAGCTAATATACTTTCCTTGGACCCATGCCATGTCTTCTTGGTACCCCATGATTTGATTTCCATCTTTCTCAGCTACAATTCTACTCAACTTTTTCTTCTTTCTTCCATTATCTTTGTAATCAACAAGTTAATGAAATCTCAAGTTTTGAAATTATCATAACTTGCTCTCTATATTTTCTTTGCCAAACATACTAAGTTTAGAAAAAAAAGTGTCAACCTAGGTTGCACAATTTGTTATTTTCAAGTTATGATGTCAAATGATCAAATAATCGTCGAAGGAGGAGGAGGAGGAGGAGAAGGATCATCATCGAGATCATCAACCACTGTACTTCTAGCCCCATCTGACGATCATCATCATCAGCTACCACCACCGCCCCAACTGAGTCGATATGAGTCTCAAAAACGTCGTGATTGGAATACTTTTGGACAGTACTTGAAAAATCAAAGGCCACCCGTTCCTTTATCCCAGTGCAACTATAACCATGTGTTAGAATTTCTCCGATACCTAGATCAATTCGGAAAAACTAAGGTACATTTACATGGTTGCCCTTTTTTCGGGCAACCAGAACCTCCAGGGCCTTGTACTTGTCCTCTTAGACAAGCATGGGGAAGTCTTGATGCACTTATTGGTAGGCTAAGAGCTGCCTATGAAGAAAATGGTGGCCTACCGGAGAATAATCCATTCGCGAGTGGCTCTATACGCGTTTATCTTAGAGAGGTAAGAGATTTTCAAGCTAAATCAAGAGGAATTTCCTATAAGAAGAAGAAGAAGAAGAGGAAAATGCAAATCAAAGCTACTTCTAGTAATGCTCATGAGACAACAACAACTACCTTTCAATTCCAATCTACTTGAATTTCAATTTGGCTTATGAAGGAACAAAGCAAAAGGTAAAAAATTGCTATGGTTTTTATAATAAGAGGACTATTTGCTTTGTTTTTATCCAAATATGTCACAAGTTTTTTGATATCAGAGGCGGAACCAGAATTTTTAGCTTATGAATTCTGGATCGGACCATTATTATTTTAGTTTACTTACATATATAAGATCTGAGCCAAAGTTACTGAGTTCTATCTGACTCTGTAATATACCATGAAGGTTAACTTCATGTTGAATCTTAATTTATAGTTTCACATGAATAATGAATTAAAAGAATTTGCTTTCTACATGGTTTGGATCTGATTCATCCTAGTCGTTTTGGATTAGGAAATCCCTAGTAATCATAATTCACAACATCTAGCTTTAATTATAATTGTGTTTTGCGATAAAAAAAATAAATTGATTCAAACCTACTAACTCTAAATTCTCAACTCGTTAGGTATCTAACCCAAATTCGAAACCCTAAACTTCTTTTGAGTTATGAGTGAGAATTTTGGATTTTTACAACATGAAGAACCTTTTAAAACATCTCCAACTATATCTACTATGGTTAATGATAATTCTCTCTTTCTTCTCCTTCTAGACACTCATCACCAATAGTTATTTTCAGTATGTTTCATTTTGTTTGTCATATTTTGATTTGACATTAAAAAAAAAAAAAATTAAAAATTTTGTAGTCTCGAATATATCATAGTATTAATTTGTGAGGTTACAAAATTTTGAAATTTATAAGAATGCATCATTCTTTTGACCATATTAATAAGGAAATAATGTGAAGCAAAGTGGAGCAAGGATTTTTTTTTTCTTTTATAGGGGTCTTGTAGCTAAGATTAAAATTGTAATCTTTGCTTACTTTTGTCTAATCTCTATCTCTTTTGAGATTCTGCACGATTTTGTGCCTGCCATGGGTTCCCATTAAGTATAATTACTGTGATTAATGGTTAATAGAAAGCATGTATAGTATCTAAACATAAAATAAATCTGCCTTTTGTTGTATTAATACATGTTAGGTTTTCAAGAATTAAGATCTCTTGGTTACTTACAGAAAAAAAATAGTCTTCTCAGATCTCTTATGTGTAAAAATGAATTTTTGGGTTCTAGCGTTCATAACTAGTATATACTAATGTGTGTGTATATATATATAGAATATCACAAAATATTATAGGTATTGTCTTTATATACACTCCAAGTCGATGGTGTAGCCGTATATAATGAAGGGTTATAGGTATATTCATTGAAGGGTGATCGATTAGTTAGACATATATATCTGTCGTTGAAAAGATATTTAAAATATATAGATTATAAATTACTTTTTGTACGTATTATATATTAATTTTTAAATATTCTTATCGAAATTTCTGATGTCACCACTGATCCAGGTCATTTCAGCTGCAGTTAAAACTATTGCTCTATACTCATCTTCAACACTTGCTATTGAATTGTCTGTTTCTTAGAGAGTCCTATGATATATAATTTACACTAAGATAAATATTTATAATTTATAATAATGGCCAAGGGGCGAGGGTTTGCAGAGCGGAGATAATGAACTTAGAATATATCATTTTTGAAATTTATTTTTTCTATTTAATTTCATTTAGGGAAGTTGATTTTTCATTAAAGAATGTATTCAAATTTTCTTTCTTGTTGGCAAGGGTTCGATTCTCAATTACTTATTGAGTTTTAAAAAATTTATTTTTTGAGAAAACATATTTTGACCAACCAAATATAAGAAAATTTAGAAATAATATTTGAAAAAATATTTTTCTTCGTACCAAACACACCCTTATATTAATGTCTATTTTGTCGTCTAATTATCATGAGTATCCTTCCTTAACAGCTTTGCTAATACAACGGGAAAAACTTCCTTGATTGCATCTTCTTGAACAGATCATTATCTTATCCTGTTAAAATAACAATAAGGGTGTGTTTGGCACCAGAATATTTTTCGAAAAAAAGTTTCTTATATTTGGTACGTAAATAAAAAATATTTGTATATAATTTAGATAAACACTATGAAATAACCTCTCTATGTAGATCATACTTATATTATTGTTGGTTGTTGTTCTATAAGAGAGTGAAGGGTGTGGGTAAGGTGTGATTGCAATTTGGTTAGGGTTCATTCGAACCCCTTTCAATGAAAAATTATACTACTTTTTATATATATTTAAAATAAGTGTTTATGTATGTATAGTTGATGTTGAATCCCTTTTGACTAATTCGTGTGTCTACTTCTTCAGATTTTAAACTTTCTTAATGAAAATCTTGATTCCGCGAGTGATATTTACGAGGCCTATGGGGATTAGACGAAGAGGTATGGTGCGTTGAAAATGGGAGGAGATAAACTAATAGTTAACTACTATGGAACAAAATTTATTTTTGGAATTTCTAGTAAAATATGTTATATTAGTGACACTCAATACTCTGGGTCTGTTTGGATATGCGATATGAAATTGTGATTTAAAATCAGATTGATTTGAAGTTGCAGTTTTGTTTATGTATGCAATTTATATTTTTAAGTTGTATTTTTTTCATGATAATCATAAAAACCCTACAAATAATGAAAACTATCAAAATCTTCTTCAATTATTCCTATACAATCTTATCAAATGAGTAAACCATAGTTTCATAATTAAACAAAATATCGAAATATCCTATGCCAGATTGATAAATCACAAATCTCTATGTTCCTTTTATAAATAAATGTTTATAATTACAAACTTTAATTTCAAAAATACACATAACTATTAGAATCCACTAGTCAACAATAGTAATAACTAGTTATTCTTTAATTATATAATCATTTCACATGATAAGGACAATCTCTTCACGTCGAACATGAGTCTTTTATCACAATTGATCCCAAATTGTACATCCACACACTGATTTAAACTCATGACTCTGTATCGCATATACGAACGCAAGCTAATTATTTCTATTCCCCATCCTCCAACACATCATGTCCTCACCCTGACTCAGACACATAGCCCCCATCTCCACCACACCTTACTCCTAATCCTCCATATATAGTATTTACCTAAGTTATAGAGACAACATTTGCTATTTTTATAAAAAAGACAAAAATATTTAACAAAATTACAAAAAATATATTTTTCCCTCCTATCAAACACACCCCTAACCAAAAAAATAATTATTTCACCCAATTGTCCCAAATACAATTATTCTAACTATCTAGTGTATCATACTCACAAGATTAACATAACCATTAATTAGTCCGTGACCATTCTTTTATTTTTCTCTTTTAATTAGTAAAACCAACTTGCTAATTATTAATATAGTCAAATTCATTATTTTAATTCATAATTTATGTGATGTTGTGCCTTCATATTTTATTGTTCAAACTTGAACACCAAACAATTCACAATAATTATTATCTCGAATAAATAAAATTTTAAATAAAATAAAAAAATATCTTTTTGAGATAATAACTACAATATTAATTATATCAAAAAAATGCACCATCACCTTATTTATTGAAGGACATCACTTAAGAATTTACAATCAACTTATTTTAAAGGATATTTAGACTTAGTTTGATCTACCATATATTTTCTTCTACCCCATAATTATAAATTGACAAGTCTAAAAATTTAAAAAAAAAAAGTAAGAAACACCATATCTAGGAATATTAAAAATCTATATATAGAGAGGTCCCACTTCCTTTCAACTTACCTGGAATCTTTCCATTGATAGGGAATTAGGTTGACCTAGAATAATAGTATCTCCTTTAAGGTAGAATTTATATATTTAAAAAGTTTTACTTGTAAATGAGAAATTGAAAAAAAATAAAAAATTCTTGTGATTTCTTATAAGTCCCTTTTTTTTCTTTAATTTGACAATTATTTAATATCATAAATTATTAAATTTATGACTACAAATAAACATGAAAATCTCTTTGATAATGCAATGGTGGGGAGAGGCAACATTCATCATTTATAAGAATCTTAGTCACCCTTTTTGTCTTATTCTGTATAAAAAAATGATTGTACTATATTCTTTTGCTACCTTGAGTCACATCAAGGTAAAATTACTAGGTAATTTTAACTTTTCAAAAAAACCAATTATATAAAACATTAATTAGCATCCAACTTCATTGAAAAGTTTTTTAAAAAAAATGTTCACAAAAGCATTAGTGTATTTAATTTTCAAGTACTATAAATACTACAATCTTTAAAATTTCTCTCTGTATTCTCTAATTTCTTTTCTTCAACGGTTGATGATCGACTCAAGTACTAGTTGATAGATTGTTTTTGAGTTTGATTGATTTGTATTTTAATCCAAGAACTTGATAGAAAATGTCAACAATATCAGATCTGTCTACTAATAATTAAGATGATTACTAAAAAAATCTTTATGATAGAAATAATAGTGTACCTAATATCATGGATTAAAATTCTTAGTAAAAATGAAAAACAAAAAATTTTAGTATATAAGCATCAATGGAAGGGCTTTCTCATGTGGATGATAGCTTGGAAGGCCAAAGTGGAGAGATACAAGATCATGAAGAGATGGTGGGAAGGATTAGACATTTGTGGCTACATTTTAAATCAACTATTTTTGGTAAAAAGGCTACTCTTGTAATTAAGAGGCATCCTATAAATAGATGCCTTAAGCCATTTCTTAAGTATAGATTTTGGATGTTGAATGAAGAAACTCTTTGAAGAATGTAGTTCAAGGGTGGTTTTTCGTTGTTGATCTAGAACTTCTTAACCTTGATTTCAACTGAGATTGCTCATTTGTGGATTCAATATTGAGTTGTTTCTTTTCGAATGCAGGTTTCTCTTCTTGTTTGGTTTAATTATGGATTCAGTTGAACCTTTCTTGATCTTCGCTTCTCATCTATCTTACTTTTACATTGTTTGAATTTTACATTTAATTTTCAATTGGATTCATCCTTAATTAGAATCTTATCATCCTTTGTCCATGTAGCAAGTCTTCTAAACCAATGGCATTTGTGATTTGTGAACTAGACATAGCCAAGTAGATAGTCTTGTTAGTGTCCAAGAGGAACTAATATAGAATCATTATCCAATCCTAATTAATAGATTTTTTTTAATTTTTTTTTTGTAAAATCGTGAAATACATTATTGGATTATGACTTGATAGTGATTTTCCCTTGTATTCATGATTGTGGCTATTGAAAATCTACATTAGTTATAATTTTCTCAAAAAACTCAAACTATTATTGAGTATTTGGCTTAGTGTAGTTTATGATAATTCCTAATTTATTTGATGGTTTATATACTGTTCTCTGTGGATTATAATTCAACCCCAACGCATGATTGAATAAATTACTGTAAATACTAACAATGAAATGAAAAGATTGAACTGAAATAAAAAGAGAAAAAAAAATTGTGATGAGAGCAATCAAACATTTTATTCAATAATTGATTATCAAAGGTGTTTGATCATAAACGCCTTTGATAGGCCCCTACACCCTTTTTTTTTTATGTGACTAACTTTTATTAACCAAGAGGAAGTTGTGTTACCCCGGTAAAATGATCAAAATATCCCTAAATGAGAGAACGCTTATATAACGCATAGTTTCAAATCTTTTTGGCAAATTCGTGATCGGAATTGCGATCAACACGAAAAATTATGTGAGAAAATGATCTTGGTTACGTTGAATTTTAGACCAACCGGATCGAAAGATAATTTTTTTTGGAGCAAAAGTGTAACTTCCAGCAGAGTGCGCGACACCTCCGCGTCGCGGACTTGTCGCACATTTGCACTTAATTTTGGTTCTACTATTTTCTACGGGATTAGAAAATCTATCAAAAAATTTTTGAAAAAAATGAACTTGGAGGGACCAAGTTCGCGACACGGACCTGGTTCACTAACCTGTTTCACCGAAGTTTAAAATTTTTAATTTTTCGAGGGGCATTCTAGACTTTTTTTCTACCCCTTCTAAACTTAACCCACGACCCATACTGGTCATTTTTTGTCTAAAAAGGATACCTAAAACCATTCCTAAGTCATTATTACGTTCTAACTAAGAGAAGACTTTTAGCGAAGAAGATGAGAAAAGGGATAGGGTCAAGGGATTCAAGCCAATTCTTGCAAGGTTGATTGTCATTCTTCATCCCAGGTATGTAAGGCTAAACTAAAACATGAAATTGTTCTTCCATGTGCCCCAATTGATGGCGATAGAAAGATTGTGAAAGTATTGAGTTTCCATTGAAGGTTTTCGTGTAAACTATACATTTTATGTATCTTTACATGCTTGATGATCATCATGAACTTGATTTACTAAACAAATACTTTTACATAAATTATTGCATAAACCCTATATATTACTTGAGGAAAGATTGCATGAATGAACCTAGGGATTGAGTCTAGGGCCTTGACAGTATGATCGTGATTATGATTGAGCATGATGGTGATGTAAATGAATTTCAAAACATATTTATTGATAGAAGATGGTGGTGATGATGTTTGAGATGAGTTTGATGTCTTTTAATTAAAGTCCACTGAGACTTAAAAAGATGATCTTGAGTAAATTACTCGCTTGATGGATATGAGTGTGTTTAGTCTTGAGAGAAGTATTGAGCACCGATATGGGCACGAGTAGATAATAACTCTAACCCATAAACTACGTTGCCAGCGTAGGATAGTTGTGTCGTTAATTCAGGTGACTTTTGTCCCAAAAAGATGAACATTGATTGTGGATCCAAGATTGGTTGAGCGTCCCTTACCTTGGCAAGTATTGAACGGGCGTGGCAACGGGGTCATTTTCGTTGTGCATCATCAATTAAAGGTGATGGGATCGTTGTTGGTTAAGAGAAACTCTCAAGAAGTGTATGATGGTATGTGATATGTTTTTGGATGAATTGCATATTATTGAGCATATTTGCAAAGCATGATTTTATTTTTAAACTTGTATGTTTATCGAGTTGAATTGATTTTTGAGTTGTGTATCTTTAATTATGTCTTTTTTTCTCCATCAATTTACATACTCGTACATTCCACGTACTGATGTCCATTTGGGCCTGTATTTTTTATGATGCAGAGACAAGTACTAGAGATAATTAACAGGCGCTTTGTTGAAGATCTTCTCCACTTTTCAATTGACTGGTAAGTCCTCCCTAATTTCGGAGGATGCACACTATTTATTTGATCTAGCTTTTAAAGTTAGACTTTAGATTGCTTCTTTAATTTGAGATAGCCATGGACCTGTCATTGACACCATTGAACAGTTTGATAGATGCTTCATAGACTAGAGTTGATTGGTTTGATTTAGACATTATTTTGGGCTAGTTCCTTTTGTACTAGTCTCATTGATTTGACTACCTATATTGAAATTGTTCATCTTTTATTATTTTTAGTCTTCCGTTGATATGTTAAACTATGATTGAATGTATGTGATGAGGCCAAGTGGTTCGCTTGGGGACTAGCAATAGTCTCTGAGTGTCGGCCACATCTAGGATACCTTCTCGGGGCGTGACAAACTTGGTATCAGAGCACAAAGTTTAAGAGTCTTAGGGAGTCTATGAAGCAGTATCTAGTAGATTCTTATTTATGGGTGTGTTGTGCACTACACTTTATAAGCAGGATGCTATAGGATATTAGAAATTGTTACACTTCTTTCTTATTCTGATTCATGTTATAGAGTTAAACTCTAAAAATACTCTCTTATAACTCATGCATGACACGATTACACCATGCCTTCCAAATACATTGTGAACCTAAGAAATATCATCATTATCAAAATTTCCTTGCCAAGGATGCCCTCACAGTCTGGGACAAGAACCAGGGTTCAGGGAGAGAAACCTAAGCCTACTACTTAACCTACTGTACACGCTCGATGGGTAGAATAGAATAAGGAGAACAATAGGTAAGAACCTTGGAGCCTATGAGTATTTGAGTATACATGTCTTTAAGTGTATTCATGCCTAATGATGATGTTAGAAATAGTCTTTCAATTCTAAATCATAAGTTGAAGTTGATTTCTGGAGTATGAGTATCGAGTATCCAAGTATTTGAGTTCTTGATAATGTTCCTTCTTGATGGGTCTCAAGTTGCTCATTATTCGAGGACGAGTGATTCCAAGGAAGAGATATCGTGACACCCCATAACTCTATTTTTACATGTACCTATATTTAAAGTCTCATTCTTATATGTGGGAAGTGTATTAGGGTCATAAGAGGCCTCTAGTACTTAGCCGAGTTTAAAACTTTATCATAAATTGAGTTTCTAGTGTTAGATTATGCAAGGGTCAACTTTAAATGAACATAACTCTTAACACATAGAGAATTATATGTCTCATGACCTACCAAATAAAAGGTCTTCGAATTAGATTTCCAACTCAACTGATTTCACCTCGTTTGGAGTCAAAAGTTATGATTGTTTTACTGAAAACTGTCATAGTAGAGTTGTAACTACGAAACCTACATACGGGTCATGGTTTGAGTTATGGCTCATCTGGTATCTCGTGGGAAAAACTCCTGAAAATTCATTTTGAGCTCCAGACTTGACAGACCCATCTACGAGTCATAGATTGTGCTCGTGGAGTCAATCTAGAGACCTCAAATTTATCATAAAAGTTTATGGAACGGTTCCTACAGGCCGTGGAAGTTTCTACGGGTCATAAGTGGGCCTGTGGATGACTTTTGATAGCTTTTTAAGAAAGGTTATTTTAGTTTTTTTTCACTCTTTCAAAACCTAAACTTGACGTTTTTACACCTAAATAAATTTCTAAACATATCAGTTCAACTTTTTTACGCTAAATCACCTTCTCCAATTTAGAGCAAGGTTTTAAGAGAGAAAAATGCTAGGGTTTGAATCGAAATCTTGAGAATTCTTCCAAGTTGTTCTAAGACTTAAACTTCCAGGTATGTAAGGCTAACCAAAACATGGATTATGTTCTTCCATGTGCTCCATAACCCGAATTGATGGAGTTGTGAATGAATTGAGTCTCCCATGAATGTTTCTTAAAGATTTCTCTAAAATCCTAATGTATTCCTATATAATATTTGTCACGACCCGGGAGGGTACCCTTGGCGTGGCCGACACTCAAAGACTATTGCTAGCCCCCAAGCGAACCACTCGGCCTTGTCATATTCGTTCAATCACATTCTAATAGCGAAAGACATCAATGATAAAGAATACTTAAGGAACTACAATGATAATACGTAAATTGAAGGTCAAAGGCTAAATAATCTATCCATCAACTAAGCAAGTCTAGTGATAAAGAAGCTAGTCAGAAATAACATCCAAACATAACTCGAAAGTCTAGTCTATGAAGCCTCTAAACATCTAACTAGCTGGTGCCAATGACAGGTCCATGGCTACCTCAAAATGAAATAAAACAAGTCTAAACTCAAAGCTAGAAAGAAACATAGTATCCTCCAGAAGTAGGGGAGGACTCACCAAATCAACTGAATGTAACTAGGTCCTCAACAGAGCGCCTGCTGATAACCGCTAGTACCTGTCTCTGCATCATGAAAAGATGCAGGCCCAAATGAGTGTCAGTATGTGGAATGTATTGGTATGTAAAATGGCAGAATGAAAAATGTAAAGGCAGAATAACATCAACTCAAATAGATCAACTCAAGAAGTAAGGAACTCAGTCATCAAGTAAAAAATCTAAGGTAAGAATGAAGCTTAGACAATGACCACTCATATACCATCTTATCCCATTCACTCAGAGTACATTCAAGACCTATTTGGGAGTTTCTCTAACTGACAACCATCACCTATGAGCCGACGATGATACAATGAATGATGTCGTTGCCACATCCATCCAATACTTTGCCAGGATAAAGGACATCCCATCAGTGGATCCACAATAATAACATCAAGTCCTCTTTTTGGGACAATAAGGAAACATTCGATTTTATGGTTCAATACTCTCCTACACTGGCAACATAGTTATTGAGTTTGAGTTGGACTTACTCTTACTCAATTTGGTGCTCAATACTCCTCCCAAGACTCAACATGCTCATAAGACATCCACCCTATGGTTAACTCATTCATCTAGTCTTATTGGACATTCGTCAACTCAATTCATCACATTAATCATCAACTATTTGATTACATTTTTTAAAGGTTTTGTTCTTGACTCATAAAGACTCAATCATGCATCATTCGAACTCATAGCATTCAAGAAACAATAATAAAGTTAAAGCATTTAAGGATTCTATAGACTCTTTAGATTCAAATTATACTCATTTAAATGCAATATGTAAAAATAACAAATATTCAGTCTAGGGTTTATGTAGAAAAGAAAAATCATCAATTTCTAGTATTTAATTCATAAAAACTATAATTCATGCAAAATTATATAGATATACGTTAGAATTTAAGAAAAATCTTCACGAAACATCCATGGAAGACTCAATTCATCAACAGTTCCATCAATTCAGGTTATGGGGCACATGGAAGGACAAAATCCATGTTTTAGTTAGCCTTACATACGTGGAAATATGAATCTTGGAGTAGCTTGGAAGAATCCTCAAGTTCTCTCTTCAAATCCAAGTCTTTTTCTCTCTTGAAACATTGTTCTACGTTGGGAGGATGTGTTTTAGCGTAAAAAGGATCAACTATATGTTTAGGGCTTAATTTAGGTATAAAAAAGTCGAGTCTAGGCTTTAAAAGGGTGGAAAAAGACCAAAATAATCCTTTAAAAAAAGCTAAAAAAGTCATCCACGAAATCCTTTACGGCCCATGGAAGGTTCCACGACTCATGGGTCACTTTCGTGAACTTTTAGGCACGTTTTTTAGGTTACTAGAATCTTTCACGAGACCCATCCACGACCCATAAAAGGCTTTACGACCCATAGATAGATTCTGAAGTCTAGGGCTAAAATTTGATTTTCTGAACCTTTCCCTGAAACCTAACTTTATGGGTCGTACTTCGATTCACGACCCGTATGAGGTTTCGTAGAATCACCCTGCTCTGGCAGTATTTAGTAAAACGGTCATAACTTTTGACTCCAAACTCTAAATGAGGTGAAACCATTTGCGTTGGAAAGATAATTTAAAGAGCTTTCATTTGGTAGGTCATGAGATACCTAATTCGTTGTGTGCTAAGAGTTATGTTCGTTTAAATTTGACCCTTTATATAATCTATCACTATAAACTCGATTTATAGGAAGGTTTTGAACTCGTCTAAGTGTTAGAAGCCTCTTGTGACCCTAATACACACTCCATATGTAAGAATGAGTCTTGAAACATGGGTACATGTAAGAATGGAGTTATGGGGTATCACAATCTTGCATGAATTACTGTTTTTATGAATTAAATACTTGAATTAGGTGATTTTGCTTTTCTACATGAACCCTAGCATGAATTCTTGTAAATTTTACATATTTCACTTAAATGGGTAAGCATGAGTATAATTTGAGCCTAAAGAGTCTATGGAATCCCTAAATACTTTAACTCTACTTTTATTTTCCTGAATGTCATGAGTTAGAATGATGCATGATTGAGTCTTTATTAGTCAAGAGCTAAACCTTAAAAGAATGTAATCAAAGAGTTGATGGTTGATGTGATGAATTTAGTTGACAAATGTCCAATGAGACTAGTTGAATGAGTTAACCATAGGGTTGATGTCTTATGAACATGTTGAGTCTTGGGAGGAGTATTGAGCACCGAATTGAGTAAGAGTAAGTCCAACTCGAACTCAATAACTAAGTGGCCAGCGTACGAGAGGATTGAACCGTAAAAATGGATGTTTCCCTATGGTCCCAAAAAGAGGACTTGATGTTATTATTGTGGATTCACTTATGGGATGTCCTTTACCCCGACAAGGTATTGGATGGATGTGGCAACGACATCACTTTGTTGTATCATCACCGGCTCATAGGTGATGGTTGTCGGTTAGAAAAACTCCCAAATAGGCCTTGATAGTACTCTGAGTGGATTGAATTAGATGGTATGTGAGTGTTCATTGTCTAAATTGCATTCTTACTTTAGACTTTTGACTTGATGATTGAGTTTCCTACTTCTCGAGTTGAGCTATTTGAATTGGTGAGTTCTCCTTTGCTTTCGGAGGATATCATGTTTCTTTTCTAGCTTTGAGTTTAGACTCATTATATTTTATTTTGAGGTAGTCATGGACCTGTCATTGGCACCAGTTAGTCAGATGTTTTAGAGGTTTCATAGACTAGACTGTCGAATTGTGATTGGATGTTATTTTGGCTAGTTTTCTTTCACACTAATCTTACTTAGTTGATGGATAGATTGTTTGGCCTTTGGCCTTTGATTATCGTTTTGATGTTGCTTTTGATTGAGTATTCCTAATCATTGATGTCTTCCGCTACTAGAATGTGATTGAACGAATGTGAAGAGGTCGAGTGGTTCACTTGGGGACTAGCAATAGTCTCTGAGTCCCGGTCACGCCAAGGATACCCTCTTGGGGTGTGACAATTATGCCGTGTAATTATGTAAAATATAGCTATTTGACCATATTAAATTTAAAGTCTAGACTATTTATGAAAAATCCTAAAAAATATATTATATGAAAAGTTGGAGCGCATATAAATAATTAGATACCAAATTAATGAAATTTATGTAAGTTGTCTATTTTTTTAAGCTAACCGATAAGTCAGTAGCATCATTAGATAAGCCATCACAATTGCAATAATTCATTCAACTTATCACAAGTCCAAACATCACCAACCAGTACTATTATACATTTATTTTTAGCACTAAATAATAGGAATAATTTTACTAAATCACCTTTTGAATACAATAAATACAATATTTTAAAAAATATAATAAGAAAATGATTATAATTAACTATTACCCATACACAATAAATTAATCTACAACAATATCTTTGTTCATGACTACCTTAATGAAAATAAGATAAATAAGTTTTATGAGTAATATTTCGAGCTTATTATTTTCTTGCAATTCATAAAACACTAGAAAGTACGTAAGATATTAACTTATTTTTTAAGAAATACGTAATGCCCCAATTGTTTGAGGAATACTGAAGTTCATCATTGCAATAATGTATATCACACGTGTATATTATATATCATGATATACGTGATATTGCACACTTATAGATATACGTGATATATATGAGATACACTTATATAATGAAAGATATACACGAATATTTTGAAGGATAACACAAAAATATACACTGCCTTCTAAAATCAATTTTCTCACAACCTCTGATGCACAATCACCACAAAATTATCATAATTACAACTATCATCATAAAAAAGGAATTAATTATGAACTTTGTGACTAAATTACTCATAGCTAATCTAATTTTTTGATAATTCATCGCTAAATAAAATTAATAACAAATTTTATTATTTAGTTACAAAATTTGTTCGTCAATCGCTAAATTCTATTTTTTTTTTCTTGGAAAAATAACATAACTAGGCAAATATATGATTTGCAGTTATATTATGCAACTATAGTTTGAAAAAAATTACAATTTATAGCTACAGTTAGGATTTTGTTGTTATTTTCTCTCTCCTCTCTTCCTCTCTTTCGCCTCTCTCCTCTCTCTCTGCAATTTCTTGCCAGATATACAATTACATATGTATACCAGCTGCATATAAGCAATCATTTTGACAGATATACATAGTCAATTCGACAGATATACATATACAATTCACCTCTCTCCACTCTCTTCCCTCTCTCGCTCGCCTCTCTCCTCCTTTTCTTGATCTTGCTCGCCTCTCTCCTCCCTCTCCCAATCTTGCTTGTCAAATATACAAATACATATGTATATTAGTTACACATATACAATTATTTGATAGATATACACATACAATTTGACAAATATA
>JBCEWC010009369.1:0-18822 GCA_038996855.1 Solanum aculeatissimum
AGTCCAGATGGCTCGAAACCCGATGCGCGGGCCAACCCGAGTCTGAACTGGTCTTAACCCTATTAATGGGCCACCCTAAGCCCGAGATGGTGGAATCTCGATTCGCGGGCTGAACCGAACACGATCACCTGGAAACTCGATTAATAGGTCGGTCCAAGTCTGGACGGCTAAAACCCGATGCGCGGGCCTACCCGAGTCTCAACAGGTCTTAACCCTATTAATCGGCCGGCCTGAGATCGAGCCGGTCGAATCTGAATTCGTGGGCCGAACTATAAACGATAACCTGGAAAACCGATTAATAGGCCGGGCCGAGTCTGGATGGCTCGAAACATGATGTGCGGGCCTACTCGAGTCCTAACCGGTCTTAATCCTATGAATGGGCCAGACCCGAGCTCGAGCCGATCGAATCTCGATTTGTGGGCCGAACCGGACACGATCACCGGGAAACCAGATTAATGGGCCGGGCTGAATCCGGATGGCTCAAAACCCAATGTGTGGGCCCACCCGAGACGGTCGAATCTCGATTCGCAGGCCGAACAAAACACGATAACATGGAAACCCGATTAATGGGCTCGAAACCCGATATGCGGGCCTACCCGAGTCCGAACAAGTCTTAACCCTATTAATGGGTCGGCCCGAGCCCGAGATGGTCGAATCTCGATTTATGGGTCGAAATGAACACGAACACCTGGAAACTCGATTAATGGGCTAGGCCAAGTCCGGACGGCTCGAAACCCGATACGCGGGCCTACCCGAGTCCAAACCGGTCTTAACCCTATTAATGGGCTGGCCCAAGCCAGAGCCGATCGAATCTCGATTCGCAGGCCAAACCAAACATGATCAATTAGAAACCCGATTAATGGGTCGGGCTGAGTCCGGACTGCTCGAAACCCGATTCGTGGGCCTACCCGAGTCCGAACTGGTCTTAACCCTATTAAAGGTCCGGCCCCAGCCCGAGACGGTCGAATCTTGATTAGCGGGTCGAACCAAACACGATCACCCGGAAACTTGATTAATGGGTCTGGCCGAGTCCGGATGGCTCAAAACTCGATGCGCGGGCCTACTCGAGTCTGAACCGGTCTTAACCCTATTAAGGGTTGTCTGAGCCCAAGACGGTTGAATCTTGATTCGTGGGCCGAACCGAAAACAATCACTTGGAAATCTGATTAATTGGGTGGGACGAGTCCGGACGGCTCAAAACCCGATTTACGAGCCTACCCGAGTCCGAATCGGTCTTAGGCCTATTAATAGTTCAGCCCGAGCCCGAGACGGTTGAATCTCGATTCGCAGGCCGAACACAACACGAACACCTGGAAACCCGATTAATGGGCCGGGCGCAGTCCTGACGGTTCGAAATCCGATACGCTGGCCTACCTGAATCTGAACCAGTTTTAATCGTATTAATGGCCCGACCCGAGCCCGAGCAAGCCGAATCTTGATTTGCGAGCAAAACAGAACAAGATCACCTGGAATCTCGATTAATGGGTCGAGCCGAGTCCAGATGGCTCGAAACCCGATGCGTGGGCCAACCCGAGTCTGAACTGGTCTTAACCCTATTAATGGGTCGGCCTGAGCCGGAGACGGTGGAATCTCCAATCGCGGGCCGAAGTGAACACGATCACCTTGAAACTCGATTAATGGGCGGGGCCGAGTCCAGATAGCTCGAAACCCGATACGTGGGCCAACTCGAGTCTGAACCGGTTTTAACCCTATTAATGGGCCGGCCTAAGCCCGAGACAGTGGAATCTCAATTCGCAGGCCGAACCAAACACGATCACCTGGAAACTCGATTAATGGGTTGGCCAAATTTGGAAGGCTCGAAATCGATGCGCGGGCCTACCCGAGTCCGAACTGGTCTTGACCCTATTAATGGGCCGACCCTAGCCCGAGATGGTCAAATCTCGATTTATGGGCTGAACCGAACATAATCACCTGGAAACCTGATTAATAGGTTGAGCCGAGTCCGTATGGCTCGAAACCCGATGCACAGGCCTACCTGAGTTCGAACCGGTCTTAACCATATTAATGGGCCGGCCCAAGCCCGAGACGGTCGAATATCGATTCGCAGGCTGAACCGAACAAGATCACCTGGAAACCCGATTAATGGGCCGGGCCTGGCTGAGTCCGCATGGCTCAAAACCCGATGCGCGGGCCTACACGACTCTCAACAGGTCTTAACCCTATTAATGTGCCGCCCCAAGACCGAGCCGGTCAAATCTCGATTCGCAGGCCGAACCGAACACGATCACCTGGAAAACCGATGTAATGGAGTGGGCCGAGTCCGGACTGCTCGAAACCCGATGCGCAGGCCTACCCGATTCCGAACGGGACTTAACCCTATTAATAGGCTGGCCAGAACCCGAGACGGTCTTAACCCTATTAATGGGCTGGCCCGAGTCCGAACCGGTCTAAACCCTATTAATGGGCCATTCTGAGCCCAAGTCGATCGAATCTCGATTCGTGGACTGAACCGAACACGTTTTACTGGGAACCCGATTAATGGGCCGGGCCGAGTCCGGACAGCTCGAAACCCGATGCGCGGGTCTACCCGAGTCTGAACCGGTCTTAACCCTATTAATGGGCCGACCCGAGCATGAGACAGTCGAATCTCAATTCGCGGGCCAAACCGAACACGATCACCTGGAAACCCGATTAATGGGTCGGGCCGAGTCCAGACGGCTCGAAATTCGATGCGCGGGCCTATCCGAGTCTGAACCGGTCTTAACCTTATTAATGGGCTGGCCCGAGCTCGAGACGGTCGAATCTCGATTCACGGGTCGAACCAACATACGATCGCCTAAAAACCCGATTAATGGGCTGGGCTGAGTTCGGACGACTTGAAACCCGATGCGCGAGCCTACCCGAGTCCGAATCAGTCTTAAGCCTATTAATGGGCCGGTACGAGCCCGAGCCGATCGAATCTCGATTCACGGGCCGAATCGAATACGAACACTTGGAAATCCAATTATTTGGCCTGACCGAGTCTGGACGGCTCAAAACCCGATGCGCGGGCCTACCTGAGTCCGAACCGGTCTTAACCCTATTAATGGGCCGGCCCTAGCTCGAGACGGTCAAATCTCGATTCGCAGGCTAAACCGAAAAAGATCACCTGGAAACCCGATGCGTGGGCCAACCCGAGTCTGAACTGGTCTTAACCCTATTAATGGGCCGGCTTGAGCCCGAGACTGTGGAATCTCCAATCGCGGGCCGAAGCGAACACAATCACCTTGAAACTCGATTAATGGGCAGGGCCGAGTCCAGATGGCTCGAAACCCGATGCGTTGGCCAACTCGAGTCTGAACCGGTCTTAACCCTATTAATGGGCCGGCCTGAGCCCGAGACAGTGGAATCTCAATTCGCAGGCCGAATCGAACACGATCACTTGGAAACTAGATTAATGGGTTGGGCCAAATTCGGATGGCTCGAAACCCGATGCGCGGGCCTACCCAAGTCTGAACTGGTCTAAACCCTATTAATGGGCCGACCCGAGCCCGAGATGGTCAAATCTTGATTTGCAGGCTGAACCGAACACGATCACCTGGAAACCTGATTAATAGGCTGAGCCGAGTCCGGATGGCTCGAAACCCGATGCACGGGCCTACCCGAGTCCGAACTGGTCTTAAGCCTATTAATGGACCGGCCTAAGCTCGAGACGGTCGAATATCGATTAGTGGGCCGAACCAAACAAGATCACCTGGAAATTCGATTAATGGGTCGGGCCTGGCCGAGTCTGGATGGCTCAAAACCCGATGTGCGGGCCTACACGACTCTCAACAGGTCTTAACCCTATTAATGTGCCCCCCCGAGACCGAGCCGGTCAAATCTCGATTCGCAGGCCGAACCGAACACGATCACCTGGAAAACTGTGCTCAAAACCCGATGCACGTGCCTACCCGAGTTCGAACCGGTCTTCACCCTATTAATGACCCGGCCCTAGCCCGAGATGGTCGAAACTCGATTCGCAGGCCGAATCGAACACGATCACCTGGAAGCCCGATTAATGAGCCAGGCCGAGTTCGGACGGCTCGAAACCTGATGCGCGTGTCTACCCGAGTCCGAACCGGTCTTAACCATATTAATGGGCCGGCCTGAGCCCGGATGGCTCGAAACACGATGCGCGGGCGTACCCGAGTCCTAACCGGTCTTAACCCTATTAATAGGCCGGCCCGAGCTGAGACAGTTGAATCTCGATTCACAGGCCAAACCGAACACGATCATCTGGAAGCCCGATTAATTGGTTGGGCCGAGTCCAGACGGCTCAAAACCTGATGCGCGGGCATACCCAAGTCTGAATTGGTCTTAACCATATTAATGGGCCGGCCTGAGCCCGAGATGGTCAAATCTTGATTCGTGGGGCGAACTAAACACGATCACCTGAAAACATGATTAATGGAATGGGTTGAGTCTGGACGGCTCGAAACACGATGCGCGGGCCTACCCGAGTTCTAATCGGTCTTAACCCTCTTAATGGGCTGGCCCAAGCCCAAGACAGTCGAATCTCGATTCACGGGCAAAACCGAACACGATCCCCCGGAAACCCGATTAATGGGGTGGGACGAGACCGGATGGCTCGAAACCCGATGCGCGGGCCTACCCAAGTCCGGACCGGTCTTAACCCTATTAATGGGTCGCCCGAGCCAGAACCGTTCGAATCTCGATTTGTGGGTCAATCCGAACACGATCACCTGGAAACCTAATTAATGTGCCTGGCAGAGTCCGGACGGCTCGAAACTCAATGCGTGGGCTTACCCGAGTCTGAATCGGTCATAACCCTATTATTGGTCCAGCCCAAGCCCGAGACGGTCGATTCTCGATTCAAGGACCAAACCAAACACGATCACCTGGAAACCCGATTATTGGCCGGGCCGAGTCTGAACGTGTCAAAACCCGATGCGCGGGCCTACCTGAGTCCAAACCGATCTTAACCCTATTAATAAGCCAGTCTGAGCCCAAGACGGTCAAATCTTGATTAGTAGGCCGAACCTAACACGATCACCTTGAAACACGATTAATGGGTCGGGCCGAGTCTGGACGGCTAAAAACTCGATGCGCGGGCCTACTAGAGTCCGAACAGGTCTTAACCCTATTAATGGGCCGGCCTGAGCCCGAGGCGATCGAATCTCGATTTGCGGGCCTAACCAAAAACGATTGCCTGGAAAACCGTTTAATGGGCCGGGCCAAGTTCGGATGGCTCGAAACGCGATGCGCAGGCCTAACCGAGTCCGAACCGGTCTTAACCCTATTAATGGGTCTGTCCGAGCCCGAGATGGTCGAATCTTGATTCACGGGTAGAATTGAACACGATCACTTGGAAACCCAATTAATGGGTGGGGCCGAGTCCGTACGACACAAAACTTGATGCGCGGGTCTACCCGAGTTTTAACAGGTCTTAACCCTTTTAATGGGTCAGCCCAAGCCTGAGACGATCAAATATCAATTCGCGGACCGAAGCGAACATGATCACTTGGAAACCCGATTAATGGGCGGGGCCGAGTCTGGTTGGCTCGAAACCCAATGCGCGGGCCTACCCGAGTCTGAATCGGTCTTAACCCTATTAATGGGTCGGACTGAGTCCGAACGGATTGAAACCCGATACGCGGGCCTACCCAATTTTGAACCGGTCTTAACTCTATTAATGGGCCGACCGTAGTTCGAGTTACTCGAAGCTCGATTCGCGGGTCGAACTGAACACGATCACTTGGAAACCTGATTATTGGGCTGGGCCGAGTCTGGATGGATCAAAACCCAATGCGCGGGCCTACCCAAGTCCGAATTGGTTTTAACCCTATTAATGGGCCTTCTCGAGTTCAAGTTGGTCGAATCTTGATTTGTGGGACGAATTGAACACGATTACCAGGAAACCCGATTAATGGGTCGGGCCGAGTCCGGATGGCTCAAAACCCGATGCGCGAGCCTATCTAAGTTTGAACCGGTCTTAACCCTATTAATGGGTCGGCCCGAGCCCGAGTCGGTCGAGTCTTGATTTGCAGGCCGAACCAAACACGATCACCTGGTAACCTAATTAATGGGCCGAGCCGAGTTAGGACAGCTCGAAACTCGATGCGTGGGCCTTCCCGAGTCCGAATCGATCTTAACCCTATTAATGAGGTGGCCCGAGTCTGAGACGGTCGAATCTCGATTCACGGGCCTAACCGAACACGATCACCTGGAAGCCCGATTATTGGGTCGGGCCGAGTCCGGACGGCTCGAAACCCGATGCGCGGTCCTACCTGAGTCCGAACCGGTCGTACCTTATTAATGGGTTGGTCCGACCCTAGACGGTCGAATCTCGATTCGCGGGCCCAACCGAACATGATCACCAGGAAACCCAATTAATGGGTCGGGCAGAGTCCGAACGGATCGAAACCCGATGTGTGGTCCTACCCGAGTCCGAACTATTCTTGACCCTATTAATGGGTTGGCCCGAGGCCGAGTCGGTCGAATCTCGATTCACGAGCAGAATCGAACACGATCACCTGGAAACTCAATTAATGGGTTCGGTCGAATTCGGATGGCTTGAAACCCGATGTGCGGGCCTACCCGAGTCTGAACCGGTCTTAACCCTATTAATGAGCCGACCTAAGCTCGAGACGGTCAAATCTTGATTCGCGGGCCGAACAAGACACGATCACCTGGAAACCCGATTAATGGGTCGGGCAGAGTCCAGACGGCTCGAAACCCGATGTGCTGTCCTACCAGAGTCTGAACCGGTCTTAACCCTATTAATGGGCCGACCCAAGCCCGAGACGATAAAATCTCGATTCACAGGCCGAACAAAACATGATCACCTGGAAAATTGATTAATGGGCCAGGCTGAGTACGAATGGCTCGAAACCTGATGCGCAGGCCTACCCGAGTCTAAACCGGTCTTAACCCTGTTAATGGTTTGGCCCGAACCCGAGCCGGTAGAATTTTGATTCGCAGGCCAAACCGAACTCGATCACTTGGAAACCCGATTAATGGGCCGGGCCGAGTCTGGATGGCTCGAAATCTGATACGCGGGCCCACCCGAGTCCGAATCATTCTTAACCCTATTAATAGGCCGGACCGAGCTCAAGCCGGTAGAATCTTGATTCGCGGGCCTATCCGAACACGATCACCTGAAAAATTGATTAATGGGTCAGGCTGAGTCCGGACGGCTCGAAACCCGATGTGCGGGCCTACCCGAGTCTGAACTGGTGTTAACCAGAATAATGGGACGGCCCGATCCCAAGCTGATCGAATCTCGATTTATGGGCTGAACCAAACACGATCACCTGGGAACCCAATTAATGGGCCGGGCTGAGTCCGGACAGCTCAAAACCTGATGCGCGGGCTGACCCGAGTCCAAACCGGTTTTAACCCTATTAATGGGTCGGCCCGAGTTCGAGTTTGTCGAATCTCGATTCACTGGTCGAACTGAACACGATCACTTGGAAACCCGATTAATGGACCGAGCCGAGTCCGGATGGCTCGAAACCCTATGCGCGGGCTTACCCGAGTTCGAATCGGTCTTAACTCTATTTATTGGCCGGCCTGAGCAAGAGACGGTCGAATCTCGATTCGCAGGCCGAACCGAATACGATCACCTGGAAACCCGATTACTGGGCGGGGTTGAGTCCGTACGACTCAAAACCCGATGCGCGGGTCTACCCGAGTCTGAACCGATCTTAACCCTTTTAATGGGCCGACCCGAGCCCAAGCCCGAAATGGTCGAATCTCGATTCGTGGGCCGAACTGAACATGATCACCTAGAAACTCGATTAATGGGTCGGGTCGAGTCCGGACGGCTCGAAACCCGATGCACGGTGCTACTTGAGTCTGAACCGATCTTAACCCTATTAATGGGCCACCCCAAGTTCGAGTCGATCGAATCTCGATTCACAGACCGAACTGAACACGATCACCTTGAAACCCGATTAATGGACATGGGCGAGTCCGGATAGCTCGAAACCCAATGCGCGGGCCTACCCGAGTCCGAACCGGTTTTAACCCTATTAATGGGCTGACCCAAATTCGAGTCGGTCGAAAATCGATTTGCGGGCCAAATTGAACACAATCACCAGGAAACCCGATTAATGGGTGTGGCTGAGTCCGGATGGCTCGAAACCCGATGCGCGAGCCTACCCAAGTCCAAATCGGTAATAACCCTATTAATAGGCTGACCCGAGTTCGAGTTGGTCGAATCTCGATTCGCGGGCAAAACCGAACATAATTACTTGGAAACCCGATTGATGGGATGGTCCGAGTCAGGATGACTCAAAACTCGATTCGCAGGCCTACTCGAGTATGAACCGGTCTTAACCCTATTAATGGGCCGGCCCGAGTCCGAGATGGTTGAATCTCGATTCGCAGGCCAAACCGAACACGATCACCTGGAAACCCAATTAATGGGCCGGGCCGAGTCTGGATGGCATGAAACCCGATGCGTAGGCCTATCGGAGTCTGAACCGGTCTTAACCCTATTAGTGGGTCGGCCGGAGCTAGTATAATCTTGATTTGTGGGACAAACCGAATACGATCACCTAGAAACCTAATTATGGTTCGGGCCGAGTCCGGTCGGCTCGAAACCCAATGCGCGGGCCTACCTGAGTCCGAACAGGTCTTAACCCTATTAATGGCCCACCCCAAGTTAGAGTCGGTCGAATCTAGACTCACGGGCCGAACTTAACACGATCACCTGGAAACCCGATTAATAGGCTGGGCCGTGTCCGGACGGCTCAAAACCCAATGCGCGGGCCTACCCAAGTCCGAATTGGTTTTAACCCTATTAATGGGCCGGCCCGAGTTCGAGTCGATCGAATCTCAATTTGCGGGAAGAATTGAACACGATCACCAGGAAACCCGATTAATGGGTCGGGCCGAGTTCGGATGGCTTAAAACCTGATGCCTGATCCTACCCGATTCTGAACTTGTCTTAACGCTATTAATGGGCCGGCCCGAGCCGGTTTAATCTCGATTCACGGGCCAAACCGAACCTGATCACCTGGAAACTCGATTAATGGGCCGAGCCGAGTCTGGACGGCTCGAAACCCGATACGCGGCCCTACACGAGTCTGAACCGGTCTTAACCCTATTAATGGGCCGTCTCGAGTTCGAGTCGCTCAAATCTCGATTCGCGGGTCGAACTGAACACAATCACCTGGAAACCTGATTAATGGGCCAGGCCGAGTCCGGATGGCTCGAAACCCGATATGCGGGCCTACTCGAGTCTGAATCGATCTTAACCCTATTAATGGGCTGGCCCGAGCGCGAGCCGGTCGAGTCTCGATTCACGGGCCGAACCGAACATGATCACCTAGTAACCCGATTAATGGGCGGAGTCGAGTCTGGATGGCTCGAAACCCGATGCGCGGGACATCTGAGTCTGAATCGGTCTTAACACTATTAATTGGCCGGCCAGAGCCCGAGACGGTCGAATCTTGCTTCGCAGGCCGAATCGAACACGATCACCTAGAAACCCGATTAATGGGCTTGGCCGAGTCCGAATGGCTCGAAACCTGTTGCGTGGGCCTACCTGAGTTCGAACCTGTCTAAACCCTATTAATGGTCAGGCCCGAGTCCGAGACGGTCGAATCACGATTCGAGGGGCGAACCAAACATGATTACCTGGAAACCCAATTAATGGGCCTGGTTAAATCCGGATGGGTCGAAACCCGATGTGCGGGCCTACCCGAGTATGAATCGGTCTTAACCCTATTAATGGGCCAGCCCGAACCCGAGGCGGAAAAATCTCAATTCGTGGGCCGAACCAAACACGATCACCTAGAAACCCGATTATTGGGTCGGGCGAAGTCTGGATGGCTCGAAACCCGATGTGCGGTCCTACCCGAGTCTGAACCGGTCTTAACCCTACTAATGGGCTGGCCCGAGCCCAAGATGGTCAAATCTCGATTTGCGGGCCAAACCAAACACGATCACCAGGAAACCCGATTAATGGGCAGGGCCGAGTGCGGATGGCTTGAAACCCGATGCACAGGCCTGCCCGAGTCTAAACCGGTCTTAACCCTATTAGTGGGTCGGCCCGAGCCCTCGAGCCAGTCAAAACCTTGATTCACAAGATGAAGCGAACACGATCACCTAGAAATCGATTAATGGGTCGGGCGGAGTCTGGACGGCTCGAAACCCGATTCGCGGGCCTACCCGAGTCTGAACCGGTCTAAACCCTATTATTAGTTTGGCCCGAGGCTGAGCTGGTCGAATCTCGATTCGCAGGCCGAACCGAACACAATCACCTGGAAACCCGATTAATAGGCCGCGCCGAGTCCGGATGGCTCGAAATCTGATGCGTGGGCCTTCCCGAGTTCAAACCGTTCTTAACCCTATTAATAGGTCGGCCCGAGCCCGAGCTGGTCGAATCTCGATTCGCAGGCCGATCCGAACACGATCACCTTGAAAACCGATTAATGAGTCAGGCCGAGTCCGAACGGCTCGAAACCCGATGTGCGGACCTACCCGAGTCTGAACTAGTCTTAACCGTATTAATGGGACGGCCCGAGCCCGAGCTGATCAAATCTCAATTTTTAGGCCAAACCGAACATGATTACCTCGAAACCCAATTAATGGGTCGGGCCGAGTCCGGACGGCTCAAAACCTGTTGCACGGGCTGACCCGAGACCAAACTGGTTTTAACCCTATTAATAGGTCAACCCGAGTTCGAGTTGGTCGAATCTCGATTCACTGGCCGAACTGAACACGATCACTTGGAAACCCAATTAATGGACCGGGCCGAGTACGGATGGCTCGAAACCCGATGCGCAGGCCTACTCGATTTCCAATCGGTCTTAACTCTATTAATGGGCCGGCTCGAGCTCGAGATGGTCGAATCTCGATTCACGGGCCGAATCGAATACGATCACCTAGAAACCCGATTAATGGGCAGGGCCGAGTCCATACGACTCAAAACCCGATGCGCAGGCCTACCCGAATCTAAACCGGTCTTAACCCTTTTAATGGGTCAGCCCGAGCCCGAGCCTAAAATGACTGGATATCGATTCGTGGGCCGAACAAAACACGATCACCTGGAAACTCGATTAATAGGTCGGGCCGAGTCCAGATGGCTCGAAACTCGATGCGCGGGCCTACTCGAGTCTGAACCGGTCTTAACCCTATTAGTGGGCCACCCCAAGTTCGAGTCGGTCGAATCTCGATTCGCAGACCGAACTGATCACGATCACCTTGAAACCCGATTAATGGACCGGGGCGAGTACGGACAGCTCGAAACCCAATGCGCGGTCCTACCCGAGTCTGAATCGGTTTTAACCCTATTAATGGGCCGACCCGAATTCGAGTCGGTCGAATCTCAATTTGCCGGCCAAATTGAACACGATCACAAGGAAACCCAATTAATGGGTCAGGTCGAGTCTGGATGGCTCGAAACTCGATGCGCGAGCCTACCCGAGTCTGAACCGGGCTTAACCCTATTAATGGGACAGCCCGAGTTTGAGTCGGTCGAATCTCAATTTGCGGGCCGACTTGAACAATATCACCCGGTAACCCGATTAATGGGTCAGGCCGAGTTCGAATGGCTCGAAACCCAATGCGTGAGCCTACCCGAGTCTGAATCGGTCTTAACTCTATTAATGGGCTGGCCCGAGCCTGAGTCGGTCGAATCTTAATTTGCGAGCCGATCAGAACAAGATCACCTGAAAACCTGATTAATGGGTCGAGCTGAGTACGGACAGCTCGAAACCCGATGCATGGGCCTACACAAGTCTGAACCGGTCTTAACCCTATTAATGGGCCGGCCCGATACCGAGACGGTCGAATCTCGATTCGCAGGCCAAACCGAACATGATTACCTGGAAACCCGATTAATGGGTCGGGCTAAGTCCGAACGGCTTGAAACCCAATGCGCGTGCCCACCCGAGTCCGAATCGGTCTTAACCCTATTAATGGGTCAGCCTGAGTCTGAGACGGTCGAATCTCGATTCGCGGGCCAAACCGAACACGATCACCTGGAAATCTGATTAATGGGCTAGGCCGAGTTCGGACGACTTGAAACCAGATGCGGGGGCCTACCCGTCTTAACCCTATTAATGGGCCGACCCGAGCTCGAGACGATTGAATCTCGATTCGCAGGCCAAACCGAACACGATCACCTAGAAACCTGATTAATGGGTCGGGCCGAGTCTGGAGGCTCGAAACCCGATGCACAGGCCTACCTGAGTATGAATCGGTCTTAACCCTATTAATGGGTCGGCCCAAGCCCGAGACGCTCAAATCTCGATTCGCGGGCCGAACCAAACACGATCACCTGAAAACCCGATTAATGGGTCGGGCGGAGTTCGAATGGCTCAAAACCTGATGCGCAGGCCTACCCGAATCTGAAATGGTCTTAACCCTATTAGTGGGTCTGCCCGAGCTTGTCAAATCTCGATTCGCGGGCCGAATCGAACATGATAATCAGGAAACCCGATTAATGGGTCAGGCCGAGTCTGGACGGCTTGAAACCCGATGCGCGGGCCTACCCGAGTTTGAACCGGTCTAAACCATATTAATGGTTCGTCCCGAGCCCGAGCCGATCGAATCTCGATTCGCTGGCCGAACCGGACACGATCACCTTGAAACTTGATTAATGGGCAGGGTCGAGTTCGGATGGCGCGAAATCTGATGCGCGAGCCTACCCGAGTATGAATCGTTCTTAACCCTATTAACAGGCCGGCCCGAGCCCGTGTCGGTCGAATATCGATTCGCAGGCCAAACCGAACATGATTACCTAGAAACCCGATTAATGGGCTGGGCTGAGTCAGGACGGCTTGAAACCCTATGCGCGGGCCTACCCAAGTATGAACCGATCTTAACCCTATTAATGGGCCGACCTAAGTCCGAGATGCTCGAATCTCGATTCGCAGGCCGAACCGAACACGATCACCTGGAATCCCAATTAATGGGCCAGGCCGAGTCTGGATGGCACGAAACCCGATGCGTAGGCCTACCCGAGTCTGAACTGGTCTTAACCATATTAGTGGGCCGTCCCGAGCCGGTCAAATCTTTATTCGAGGGAAGAACTGAACACGATCACCTAGAAACCCGATTAATGGCTCGGGCCGAGTCTGGATGGCTCGAAACCCGATGTGCGGGCCTACCCGAGTCCGAACAGGTCCTAACCTTATTAATGGGCCACCTCAAGTTCGAGTCGGTCGAATCTCGACTCGCGAGCCGAACTTAAACACGATCACCTGGAAATCTGATTAATGGTTTGGGCCGAGTCCGGACGGCTCCAAACCTAATGCGCAGGCCTACCCAAGTTCGAACCAGTTTTAACCCTATTAATAGGCTGACCCGAGTTCGAGTCGGTCGAATCTCGATTTACAGGCAGAATTGAACATGATCACCAAGAAACCCAATTAATGGGTCGGGCGGAGTCCAGACGGCTCGAAACTCGATGTGTGATCCTACCTGAGTCTGAAACGATCTTAACCCTATTAATGGGTTAGCCCGAGCCGGTCGAATATCGATTCACGGACCGAACTGAATACGATCACTTGGAAACCCGATTAATGGGCCGAGATGAGTCCGAATAGCTCGAAACTCGATGCGCTGGCCTACACGAGTCTGAACCGGTCTTAACCCTATTAATGGGCCGGCCCGAGCCCGAGATGGTCGAATCTCAATTTGTAGGCCGAACCGAACATGATTACCTGGAAACCTGATTAATGGGTCGGGCTGAGTCTGAACGGCTCGAAATCTGATGCACGGGCCCACCAGAGTCTGAACCGGTCTTAACCCTATTAATGGGCCGGCCCGAGTCTGAGACAGTCGAATATCGATTCGCGGGCCAAACCGAACGCGATCACCTGGAAACCCAATTAATGGGCTAGACCGAGTTAGGATGGCTCAAAACCAGATGCGCGGGCCTACATGTGAATGAACCGGTCTTAACCCTATTAATGGGCCGGCCCGAGCCCGAGACGGTTGAATCTCGATTCGCGGGCCGAACCAAATACGATCACCTGGAAATCCGATTAATGGGTCGGGCTGAGTTCGGATGGCTTGAAACTCGATGCGCAGGCCTACCCGAGTCTGAACCGATCTTAACCCTATTAGCGGGCCGGCCCGAGCCCGACCTAGTCAAATCTCGATTCGCAGGCCTAACCGAACACGATCACCAGGAAACTCGATTAATGGGTCGGGCTGAGTCTGGATGGCTTGAAACGCGATGCGCAGGCCTACCTGTGTCTGAATCGATCTAAACCCTAGTAATGGTTCGGTCTGAGCCCGAGCCGATTGTATCTCGATTCACGGGCCGAACTGAACACGATCACCTGGAAACCCGACTAAAGGGCAGGGCCGAGTCCGGAAGGTTCAAAATCTGATGCGCGGGCCTACCCGAGTCCGAACCATTCTTAACCCTATTAATAAGCCGACCCAAGCCCGAGCGAGTCGAATCTCGGTTTGCAAGCTGAACTGAACACGATTACTTGGAAACCCGATTAATGGGTCGGGTTGAGTCCGAACGGCTCGAAACCCGTTGCATGGGCCCACCTGAGTCCGAACAGGTCTTTACCCTATTAATTGATCACCTGGAAACCTGATAAATGGCCCAGGCCGAGTCAGGACAGCTCAAAACCCGATGCGGGGGCCTACCCAAGTATGAACCGGTCTTAACCCTATTAATGGGTCGGTCCGAGCCCGAGACGGTGGAATCTCGATTCGCAGGCTGAACTGAACATGATCACCTGGAAACCCGATTAATGGTCCGGCCGAGTCTGGATGGCTCAAAACCCGATGCTCGGACCTACCCGAGTCTGAACCAGTCTTAACCCTATTAATGGGCCGGCCCGAGCCCGAGATGGTCAAATCTCAATTTGCGGGTCGAACCAAACACAATCACCTAGAAACCCGATTAATGGGACGGGCTGAGTCCGGATGGCTTGAAACCCAATGCGCAGGCCTACCCGAGTCTGAACCGATCTTAACCCTATTAGTGGGTCGGCCCGAGCCTGAATCAGTCAAATAACGATTCGCGGGACGAACCGAACACGATCACCTAGAAACCCAATTAATGGGTCGGGCCGAGTCTGGAAGGCCCGAAACCCAATAAGCAGGCCTACCTGAGTCCGAACTGGTCTAAACCTTATAAATGGTCCAGCTCGAGCCCGGTCCGGTCGAATCTCGATTCGCAGGCCGAGCCAAACACGATCACCTGGAAACCCAATTAATGGGCCGGGTCAAGTCCAGACGACTCGAAATTTGATGTGCGGGCCTAATCGAGTCTGAACCGTTCTTAACCCTATTAATAGGCCGACCCGAGCCCGAGCTGGTCGAATCTCGATTCACGGGCCAAACTGAACATGATTACTTGGAAACCCAATTAATGGGTTGGGTTGAGTCCAAACGGCTCGAAACCCGATGCGCGGGCCTACCCGAGTATGAAACGGTCTTAACCCTATTGATGGGTTGGCGCGAGCTCGAAACGGTCGAATCTCGATTCACGGGTCTAACCAAACACGATCACCTGGAAACCCGATTAATGGGTCGGGCTGAGTCCAAATGGCTCGAAACCCGATGCGTGGGCCTGCCCGAGTATGAATAGGTCTTAACCTTATTAATGGGCTGGCCCGAGCCCATAACGGTCGAATCTCGATTCATGGGCCGAACCGAACACGATTACCTGGAAACCCGATTAATGGTTCGGGCTGGGTCCGAATGGATAAAAACACGATGCGCGGGCCCACTTGAGTCCGAACCGGTCTTAACCCTATTAATGGGTCGGCCTGAGTCCGAGACGGTCGAATCTTGATTCGCGGGCCAAACCGAACACGTTCACCTGTAAACCCAATTAATGGGCCGGCCCGAGTCAGGACGGCTTGAAACCCGATGAGCGGGCCTACCCGAGTATGATCCAGTCTTAACCCTATTAATGGGCCAGCCCGAGCCCGAGACGACCAAATCTCAATTCGCAAAACGAACCAAACACGATCACCTAGAAACTTGATTAATGGGCTGAGCCGAGTCCGGACGGCTCAAACCTCGATGCGTGGGCCTACCCGAGTCTGAATCGGTCTTAACCCTATTAATGGGCCGGCCCAAGCCCGAGACGGCCAAATGTTGATTCACAGGCCGAACCAAACATGATCACTTGAAAACCCGATTAATGGGTCAGGCCGAGTCCGTATAGCTTGAAACCCAATGCGCAGGCCTACCCGAGTCTGAACCAGTCTTAATCCTATTAGTGGATCGACCCGCGCCCGAGCCGGTAAAATCTCGATTCGCGGGATAAACCGAACACGATCACCTAAAAACCTGATTAATAGGCCGGGCTGAGTCTGGATTGCTCAAAACCCGATGCGCGGGCCTACCCGAGTTCGAATCGGTCTAAACCCTATTAATGGTCCGGCCTAAGCCCGAGCCCGAGCCAGTCGAATCTCTATTCACTGGCCGAACCGAACATGATCACTTGGAAACCCGATTAATGGGCCGGGCCGAGCCCGGATGGCTCGAAATCTGATGCGCAGTCCTACTCGTGTCCGAACTGTTCTTAACCCTATTAATAGGCCGGCCTGAGCCTGAGCCTGAGCCGGTCAAATCTCGATTCGCAGGTCAAACCAAACACGATTACCTAGAAACTCGATTAATGGGTCGGGGTGAGTACGAACGGCTCGATACCCGATGCACGGGCCTACCCGAGTATGAATCGATCTTAACCCTATTAATGGGCCAGCCCGAGCCTGAGACGGTCGAATCTCGATTCGTGGGTCGAACCGAACATGATCACTTGAAAACCCGATTAATGGGCCGGGCCGAGTCTGGATGGCTCAAAACCCGATGCGCGGGCCTACCTGAGTTTGAACCAGTCTTAATCCTATTAATGGGCCGGCCGGAGCCCGAGACGGTCGAATCTCGATTCGTGGGCCGAACCGAACACGATCACCTCGAAACTCGATTAATGGGTCGGGCTGAGTCCGGAGGCTCGACACCTGATGCGTGGGCCTACCTGAGTATGAACCAGTCTTAACCCTATAAATGGATCGGCCAGAGCCCGAGACGGTCAAATCTTGATTCACGGGCTGAATCGAACACGATCACCTGGAAACTCGATTTATAGGGCCGGCCGAGTACGGAGGTTCGAAACACGATGCGCGGGCCTACCTGAGTCTGAACCAGTCTTAACCCTATTAATGGGCCGGCCCGAGCCCGAGATGGTCAAATCTCAATTCGCGGGCTGTACCAAACACGATTACCTGGAAACCCGATTAATGGGCCAAGCCGAGTTCGGATGGCTCAAAACTCGATGCGCAGGCCTACCCGAGTCTGAACCAGTCTTAACCCTATTAGCCGGCTGGCCCGAGCCCGCGTTGGTCAAATCTCAATTCGTGGGCCTAACTGAACACGATCACCAGGAAACCCTATTAATAGGTCGGGCCGAGTCTGGACGGCTTGAAATGCGATGCGCGGGCCTACCTTGTCCGAACCAGTCTAAACCCTATTAATGGGCTGGCTCGAGCCTACGATGGTTGAATCTCGATTCGCGGGCCGAACCGAAAACGATCACATAGAAACTCGATTAATGGGCCGGGCCGAGTCCGGAGGCTCGAAACCCGATGCGCGGGCCTACCCTAGTATGAACCGGTCTTAACCCTATTAATGGGCCGGCCCGAGACGATCGAATCTCGATTCGCGGGCCGAACAGAACACGATCACCTGGAAACCAGATAATGGGCCGGGCCGAGTCCGGAGGCTCGAAACCCGATGTGCGAGCCTACCTGAGTCTGAACCAGTCTTAACCCTATTAATGGGCTGGTCCGAGCCCGACACGAGCGAATCACGATTCGTGGGGAAAACCGAACACAATCACCTAGAAACTTGATTAATGGGTCGGGCCGAGTCTGGAGGCTCGAAACCTGATGCGTGGGCCTACTCGAGTATGAACCGGTCTTAACCCCTATTAATGGGCCGGCTCGAGCCCGAGATGGTAAAATCTCGATTCGCGGGCTGAACCGAACACGATCACCTGGAAACCCGATTAATGGGTCAGGCCGAGTCCGGAGGCTCGAAACCCGATGCGCGGGTCTACCTGAGTCTGAACCGGTCTTAACCCTATTAATGGGCTGGCCCGAGCCCGAGACGATCAAATCTCAATTCGCGGGCCAAACCAAATACTATTACTTGGAAACCCGATTAATAGGCTAGGCCGAGTTCGGATGGCTCGAAACCTGATGCGCAGGCCTACCCGAGTCTGAACCGATCTTAACTCTCTTAGTGGGCCGGCCCGAACCTGAACTTGTCAAATCTCGATTCGTGGGCCTAACCGAACACGATCATCAGGAAACCTGATTAATGGGTCGGGCTGAGTCCGGACGGCTCAAAATGCGATGCGTGGGCCTACCTGAGTCTGAACTGGTCTAAACCCTATTAATGGGCCGTCCCGAGCCTGAGACGGTTGAATCTCGATTCACGGGCCAAACTGAACATGATCACCTGGAAACCCGATTAATGGGCCGGTCGAAGTCTGGAGGCTCAAAACCCGATGCGCAGGCCTACCCGAGTATGAACCTGTCTTAACCCTATTAATGGGCCGACCCGAGCCCGAGACGGTCGAATCTCGATTCAAGGGCCGAACTGAACACGATCACCTGGAAACCCAATTAATGGGTCGGGTCGGGCCGAGTCCTACCTGAGTCTGAACCGGTCTTAACCCTATTAATGGGTCTGCCCGAGACAGTCAAATCTCGATTCACGGGCCGAACGAAACACGATTACCTGGATACCTGATTAATGGGCCAGGCTGAGTTAGGATGGCTCGAAACCCGATGCGCAGGCCTACCATTTTGGGGGGTTGTTGGCCGAGTATGCTTCGGTTAGCTTCTTGTTTCATATTTTCTTAAATGCTTTTTGATT